>BEXV01000148.1:66120-77737 GCA_003118195.1 Hemicentrotus pulcherrimus | reverse complement strand
AAAAAAAAAAAAAAAATGTAGACAGGTGGCCTTTCTAGGCAGGTTCTACAATACACATTTCTCTCTCAAGGGAGACGAAATGTATGGCCACTATAGAGAGGTGGCCACTAAGAAAGGTTTGACTATATACAGAACCCAAGCTTACACCAAATAACCATCTCTATGGCACTGTCAAGATTCCTACAGACTGAAAGGCAATCAGTAAGAGTTACAGTTAACAGTCTAGAAGATATGTTGCAGGATTAGTTCAAAGTGTACGAGGTAGCTAGATTTAAAAACAAAAGTTAAGTTTCATTTCTCTAAGCAAAGAATATATTTTGTAGAAAATTCCAGGCAGAATTAAATAAGCATTATGCTTGTGTTTGCCACATGGACATAAACAAACAAATAAAAGGAGACCTAACAAGTAAATGTAAACTGATGCATGTTCAGTTCCACTGAGGAATCGCTTGCATTGTGAACGAAGAATTGTGATTTATAGCTTTTAGAATCATCAAACTGATGAAACATTGTTTAGACTTTGCAACAACATTTTTTTTGGCAAACTCAATTTGGGACTATGTGGCATCAAAATACATTTGTAACTGAATTTAGAATCACTTACTTGTACTGCTCTGCTAAGGCCACATCCAGCTCTTCAAGTCTCTCAAACAATGCTGAAATAAACAAAACAAAACAATATGAAATGTTAGAATATTCATTCAAAATGTATCCTTGAGGTGCACCTAAATGTACATGTACCTCTCAAAATTAAGTATGAATATTGTATAAACTGTATTGTGGTTGTATGTTTATTACAGTTGTCTTTTTTAGTGTAATTCTAGCGAACTGATAGGGGAAATATACTGATCACACTTGTTATACAAATAAATACAAAGAAATGATCTTTATTAGTCCATAATGAAAAGAAGTTATTTTCGGACATTACATTTATAAAGCAATTTTTACCAAAGAACTTTCCTCTAGTAGACCTTGTTACATATGTTGTTATTGAAAATTTTGCAACAGATAATCTGGAGATTAAAATGGAAATCCAATGTAATGGTTCATTTTACATAAGCACTGATTTTTGGTAGGATAAAAAAGTTTGATTCCAACCCAGTGCACTGATTCTGAGGCATAGCATGTTATATGTGATTCATAGCATACTAATAAAACACTCTCAGTGTATTACTATATTTCACATTCTTTCAATAACAAATTTCTTTCCATACTTGTTTACTCTTCTTCTCCGTCCAGACTGAGAGTTCTTGTGCAACCTTTCAAACCACAATGACCTTACCATTTCCATCATCATCACCATCATCCTCCTCATAACTTTTATTTCTTACTTCTCTTCTCTATCCAGAGAGCGAGTTCTTGAGCAACCTTTCATACCACGAAGACGTTACAATTTCCATCATCATCATCATCATCATCCTCATAACTTCTATTTCTTACTTCTCTTCTCTGTCCAGAGAGCGAGTTCTTGAGCAACCTTTCATACAAAAAAGACATTACCATCATCATCATCCTCATGAATTCCATAATTTCTTACTTCTCTTCTCTGTCCAGACCGAGAGTTCTTGTGCAACCTCCGGTACCACCAGGAAGGTTCTCCATCCCCTCTCCTTCTTAGACTTGAGAATATCTCCAAAGATGTGGTCTCCGATGTAGAGGACATCATTGCCTCTGGCGTTGAGCATTTCACAGATGACATCACAGGATCCTCCGGAGTAGACCTTTCCTTGCTGGGCCACGCCGACGTGACTGCCGATCTTCAGAGAACCTGTATCCTGTTATTCATAAGAGACAGGGAAAATAAGCTTTGATTAAGAAAGTAAATTGATACAATGAAGATGAAGATAGCATTACACTTTTACCACTCCAGTCATAATGATAAAGTGACATTGTGGATGTTCAAGCTTCAATCTTAACATAGTGAAAACAAACTTGCATCATCTTCAAAAATCAAACACAATTGTTTTCAAATAAGAAGACAATAGATTAATAACGTTTGCAGCAATTTGAATGTCAAACTGAGGATAACATGTTATACTTTATCTGTGGTTTTCAGCAAGTTTATATCATTCTCCGTTCATCCATTGATTTTGCTTGTCCTAAAATAGCTGATAAAATACATAATTCGTTTTAAGAAAAGAGTTTTCAGATTTGTGGTTTTGAAATTGCTACCAAATATTAAATACAGACACATTTGGCTCAAATAAGTCATCAAAATCATATTTAATAACGCCATACAAAATACATACTCTCCAAAACTATAGTGATTCGGTAAGCAGAGATAAAGAGCCATGACTTACAAGATCAACTTGTCTCAGGATCGTTCCATTGGCAAAGAAGCTGGGTTTCTTGGCATCTACAATGGTGATGTCAAAGTACTGGTACCACTTCTTGTGAGGAGTTCCGGGCTGTAGGGAGTTGAGAGAACAAAGGATTAGATTACAGAAATAAATGAATTAATTGAGTGAGTCATCAATTTTATCCATTCTTGTAGGTGGCTCACATGGCCAGCATTCTGCTGGCAGGGAGAGATACTGACAGAGAAGGGTCTTTTGAATTTCAATCGGGTGCTGTTCAATATTGTAGACTGGTGCAACTATCTAAAGACTAAAGTTGCTTATCATCAATCATAGAATCAAGCAATCAAACATTAATTGTTAAAACTGGCTCAGTGAATATTTCCCTAAAAAGACCATTCATCTATAATGATCACTTATTTTTTGGGAACAGCCATTTAGTACTATTTTGACTGTACATGTATCCTTCTGTGATCTTCTAAACAATGTTTTGGGTGGTGCTGGTTACCTTTCCCTCACCACTGACCCCAAATTAGATAGTTTAATCTTGACAAGGGGGAGATGTACTAATGCCACCTTTCCCTTCATGCACTCCACAAATCTCAAACATTTGATTTGATTTGATTTGATTTGATTTGATTTATTTATTTCTGTTTGATTTTTTTTCTTTTGCATTTTTACAAAATATATAACAAACAAATATTGGAAATTTACACATGAGAAAGAAAATAACTGTAACTAATCGAAAACATCAAACAGGAGGGTTGACAAGTTTGTCTATTTCTGTATAGATAATACAGTGAGTCTACTAAAATAATTTTCCACATATATCACAATGCTTCTTTGCAAACAATGTGCTTCTCAAGTGTTTTGAAATTTAACCTGGCTTAAGATAAAACTGCAGGCATAAAATGGTAAAATCAGAGAGAGCACCATATCACTCCTACTTATCCCTGAACCTGATCATACCAGCAATAGTTCTGTGAAGACTGTCATCAAGGGAAAGTAGATTAGCATGCATTGTTCTGAAGGTACACATGTCAAGCTCTGCCGCCTTGAGTGTTGTGCTTCCTCATTAACTGTTAAGATACTACACAAATAATCTCCCTCTACCACATTCTATTTATCTTGGGTTAGATATAACCAAGGCTTTAAGATTGTTTAAATGTTTCTTGCAAGACAAAAGGGGAGTCATGGAGCTAATCAAGACCGGAAATGGGCAATGGTGTAGAGCCATTCTGTTGCCTATTGTTTTGTGTTAATCTGCACATGCCACAAACAAGTGCCTGTGCCAATTGGCACTGGTGGCGAATAGAAGGTTACTTAGTTCATTGGGATCTGGTGGATATATGTCAATGGAATAAGGATTGTGTGTAATACTAGTTTTTGATAATCTTCCTAAGAAGCCAGAAATCTAAGAGAAATAGGACACTAGCATACCTTTTGTATGTCACTTGCATTTCTATAACGGGATCTAGGTCTTTTCTGAAAAATAGGACATTAATGAAGAGGAACGCCAAACAAATGCGAAAATGTTCTCTGACTATACAGGGTGCATATCTCGATCTTTTTTTGGAATGCTCAATGCAGAATAAGATGGTTACTTACCGCAGGCCCATGAGGGAAGTCAAACAAGTACTTCATCACTTTCTGAAATGACAAAAGACAATGAGAAAGATATATCAATTGACACTCTTGTCTAAAATTAAAATGTGCTAGAATGAAAAAATGACAAGATAAAATGGTAAAGAAATATAAATATCATTTGTTACTATAAATGTCTGTCTATTGCTCAATAAATTCAAATCAACTTAACTGTTTTCTCCAATCAAGGTTACAAGATTTATTTATTTCAAAACACAAGACACCTTACTGCTTATGTCTTGATTTCTACTCCATGATATAGCATGTGTGATTGCTGCTTGGGTTGCTGAATACAGAGCATCACTGAATGCATCATTGGAAATGCAAAAAAACTAATTTGGTAATACAGTAAAGTATTTCTACAGAGGCAACCCAAGGGAAACAGAACAAGTTGCCATAGTAGGCAGGTGGCCTTTCTGGACAGGTTCTACAACACTTATTTCTTCCTCAAGGGAATAATATAGATAGATGGCCTTTATAGGAAGGTGGCCACAAAGACATGTTTGACAGTAAACATATTTATTTTCAATAATGACATACAGGAGACCCCTTTTATGGAATATACCACAACACATCACACCAAACACAAATTCTTTAAACTCTTTCAAATTTAATTTCAAAGAGTATTCATTATTAAAATGCCTTAGATATATGAACAATCTATATTCTCAAAAAAATGGATATCAATTTAGTATTCTCTGAGCTAATTTGATTTCACTATTGTATTATGTTCTGTACTTACTATATATATATATTGGTTTTATGTTAATGGGATCATGTTTACAAGTTGTACCAAACTGTAATGATCCCACCACATTTACGTTAATCTTTTCTTCTTTGTGTATTTACTTGTACCATGTTATTGTTTTTTGAATATATATTTTGTCATGCTTTTCTATACATGTTTTTAAAATGGAAATGATGAAATGATAACGGATATTACCTTGGTATAGTTGTAGCCACTGTTGGTCACAAGGAAAACCTTCTTCCCATGGTCTCTCATTCTACAAATGAAAGAAATCATTACAAAAAAAATGATAAAGTGTTATGAACATTTCTTGATTTAGAGAGAATAACTGGCCTTCGAAAATTATTTGAACCAAAGAAGAAAAAAAAACTACTTATGTGCATATACTCCCTGGTTAGATAAAATTGATAAATGTTTGTGAAAAATTTAGTCAAACAAACCATAGGTGAAGGTCGCTGGCCATTTTCTCATTTCAAATCCAGATATCTGCATAGATTCAAATTCAACACAATGCACCCAGTACACTTTTTACCAAGGGCTTTTATTAAAGGTTAACACACACAAATATACAACTGTTTACTTTTATTAAAGGGGAAGTCCTCCCTGATAAAAAGCTGGTATTAATCAAAGCAGAAAAACAAAAATAACATATTCATGAAAGTTTGAGCAAAAGTTTGATTGATCGCAACATTAAAAATCCACAACTTTCTTATCTTATATCTGATTTTGCTCAAAAATTCACTGACCTGTTCCTCTCATTTTTCTGCTTCTATTAGAACCAACTTTATATCAGGGTGGCCTTTCCATTTAAATATTAATATACACATGTACAGGAACATGTATCAATTCAAAATGAGTACAGTCAGATGGACAATGGATGAATGATTCTTACCACAAGCCCATAATAGTAATTATTGAATTTAAGTATAAACAACTTTTAAATTCAACAACTGTTTTCAATTTTTGTTGGTACTAATACTGCACAACATATGAAGCATCTTGATTGATTATCCACCTTGCAAACAATAACTGCTGTGTCACACAAGCATCAAGAAGGTATTGGACTGTCAACAGTAACTTAAGTAATGTATGCATGAAATATAAATCCATTTAATAGTTAACTGGGCCCCGTTGCATAAAACTTACCAGCCATTGACGGTAACTTTGCCATCAATATCAAGTACCATGGCAACATCACTCAGCAGCCGATCAAATCAAGGTTTCCATGGAAGTTACCATTGATGGCCATGTCACTATCAATTCTTAAGTTTCATGCAATGGCGCCCTGGGTCGGTATTCAATTCAATACTTTGAATAAGTAAGAAATTTACTAAGTAAATTGCTAAGCTAAGAAATTTACTTATCTTGTATTCAAATCGCATTTTAGCCTTTAACATACTAAAGACAAAATCTAGGTAAGATATTACTGATAAGCATTACACGGTCAATCAAAAGTAATGCGCAATTAATGCGTTGCAATAAATATGCGCTAATATAATTGTGCGCATGTTATGATACTGCGAAGAAAACCATATGCCTGCCAATCAAGGCCTCCAAATAATTTGCTTAAGTCTGGTAGAGAGAGCTTCCTTAAATTCAGGCTAAGATACTTAGCCAAAAGTTTGAACTGAATACCTAAATTGGCTTAGTATTTATCTAAGCAAAATGCTAAGTAAAAAGCTAACATTTTGTTCTTAAGTATGGAATTGAATACGGGCCCTAGTTTCTTCCCCTGGTCTCTTCCATAGAAAGAGTTGAGGGGACATAAAGCAGACTCAGATTGTACCCAGGTTTCGCTTCATAGATGATTTCAGTAGAAAAAAGATTTAATGGGAAACATGCATGTGGTCCCTAAAGTGGATATAAACATGCAACCACAGTTTTTGACGAAGAAAGACCTGTTATTTGAGAACCTGTGATACTATTGTGAACAGGTACGACTTGTTTTCTCAAAGTGCCGGGGCTGCTCTTACCAGCCCATCTACATGTACTGTCGCTTTCCTCATTCAAGAGACCAGTTCAGACCTGGGTCTTAGCCCTGAGAAGATGAGAGATAAGGTGATGGAAAGCACAGCAACCTTGCCCGCTAAGAGCTTTATTAATCTTTAGACCGGCGACGAGTCTTCCATCTAAAGACACCATCAGCTTATGGGCAAGTCCTTTCTATGTTCTTCATAGAAAATATGGAACACACAAGTGTACAATGACTTTTAAGGCTAGGCGCAAAAACTATTGATACCATTTCCCCTGCAGGTTGCCACTAGGAAACACCAAAGCCTGCGTCTGATCATGCTTTAAGCACCTGTACCTGCACCCTTAAAGTACCTCTTCCAGAGCTTGATGTCATCTGCAGCTACAGCTATAGGTTGAACTGAACGAGGTGCAGGAAACATGGTTACCAATTTTCCAGAGAGTGCATGGTGCAGTTGAGAGAACAACGGAACAGTTCCCTGATAGCTGCCTATAAGGTAATGGTATCAATAGACCTGTTGGCTCGCCTGAATAGTCTTTAGTGTCTGATACTGAACTAAGATACATGTAGGCTAAACAAAAATAAGAAGAAAAAAAAAGAAGAAAACTTGGAGAGTAAAAGCAAAAAGGTTGCGTAGAAGATGGAGTGGTCGGTCCAGTCTGCTGCCCTCACCTTTGTAGAAGCATGGGTAACCTTGGGTCCTTGATGATGTACTCTTCAGGATTCTCTACCGTTTTATCCTTGAGGGAACCCTGATTAAAGAACAACAGTCAAAAGCTTGTCATCTTTAGTTCACATAATGATATGATGAAATGGGTGCAATAGTTATGTTAATAATGGATGAATGAATAAAGCTATCTGACCAAATGAATGAATACAAGGAAAAAGTACAGGATGCTGACTGAGCAAAGACCTCCATAGACTAGCTGGAATCAATGATTAGTTTGCCTGCATTTTAGCACTTCAATTTTTTTTTTTAAGGAAACCTCACCCCAAGAAATAAATTCAGTTATTCTGAGAGATTTATTGTATTTGTTCCTATTAATCTAACAGAATACCAACCAAAGTGTATGAGAAAAGTACAAAGTAGGATCGCAATGTATAGAATCTCAGCAACATGGGCATCGCCATTTTCTCGATAACGTGACGTACATGTACTATGCAAAGTCGTTATCAAGTAAATGTATACAAATTTATAGAAACTTCTTTCCCAGGTGTGTCCTAAGGAATTATTTAATTCACCTGATATTATCTTTTGTACTGTAATTGACAAAATGCAAAAAGCATAAATAAGATATAGGGGGTGAAGGTTTCGCATAAATGAAATAGTTTTGTTAACTGCTATGTTTTAACTCTTTTGAATTAATGAGTTACAATTATTCCCTTGTTATATTTTTCTATAAAATATAATTTTTACCTTACCAGCTATCATTTTCCCCTCATTGAAAAGAAAAGTTTTTGGTATTGAATTTAAAATTCAACCCAACTAAAGCTTGGTGCATAATACATGTACAAGTTCGCCTGGTACTTCACATTATCACGAAAATAGCTGCGTCCACGCATGCTAAAAGGCATTACATTTTTGTAAGGAATATTGTACATCAATAGGCAGGAATGTATCTTATCTTTCAACATACCTACACATATTCTTTGGGGTGAGGTTTCCTTTAAAAATTAAGCAACGAAAATGTTATTTTTTTTGCCCTGGTAAAAATTAGAGGAAAGGGAAAGAGGGGCACATCCATGCACAAATACAGTTATTATTTGCTATTAGAGAGCAGAGAAAAGCAATGTTTAAAGAAGGGTCAATGTAGGAACTAGGAACATTTTAATTTACATTTCGGTCATTCTTTGTCATTGGGGCAAAAACTATTGACAATGTCCATGTTACTCTAGTTTGAGCTCTTCCGTCACAGACGGAAGATTAAATCAAGTGCTTAAGATTTTCATGCTATGCCCTGCCAGGATCATATTTGTTTCAGTTGCTCACTACAATTTTTCTTTTCCTTCTTTTACCAGAGTATCATGGACATCATATTCACAATGCATTATACCAACTTCAGGTCAAGAGCGTTGATACATTATGAAGCTCAAGAACTTCTAGACATAGATGGCTATGTTTCCTATGCTCAAAATATTTTTGTAGCAATTGTTGTTGATTTGACAGAAGACATGATTTCTCACTTCTCATGTTTTAAAACTTGACCGAACGTCATAGAATGATCCATTTATTTTTTGCAGAATTTAGTTAAAAGGAGCTCTGAACCAGCACAGTTGAATATATTTTGTATAAAAGCTGTGTTTTATAAATTTATTATTATTATTATTATTGTTATCCAAGGAAAAGTTGAATTATGATTCTCTTTTTAACCAACAGGAAATGGGTTGTCCGTTTAGTGAGCCTTTGGGAATGAAAGAATTTAGCATTCATTGGGTTAAGACGAATACAGGTAGTGTTGTTCTTACCTTGAGATGAACCCAGTCGACCGTGTTCCTGACATCAGAGAAGATACTCTCCCAAGACATGAAGAGATCACCTTTCCTCACCCCCTTATCACCGTCCACAAAGTCTGGCTGAGTTGAGAAATAGTTCACCAAGCACGCAATGAGGTAGGTTTCTATGGTGGGCAAAAGATAACAGTATAATCAATTAACAATCGGAGAAACATCATCAGACAAAAGTTGAAGAAAGTAGTTTATTCTCAAAATAAAAATGATGAATTCTGATAAATGTGTAACATCATATATCAGTGTTCTCATTCTTTTCTTAAGTGCAAAAGCTATAATAAGTGATGTCCCATAACAATGTGTAGTCCCATTTACCAAAATTTGTGTCCTGGACCTTTTCAGCAGGAATTCCTCAATTTGTAATAATTCTGATG
Organism: Hemicentrotus pulcherrimus; assembly: GCA_003118195.1. Classification (NCBI taxonomy): domain Eukaryota; kingdom Metazoa; phylum Echinodermata; class Echinoidea; order Camarodonta; family Strongylocentrotidae; genus Hemicentrotus; species Hemicentrotus pulcherrimus. The sequence continues at coordinate 68,194 of BEXV01000148.1, read as the reverse complement.
ATTTTTAGAATCTCACAATAATCATTATTCCCACAATTTTAACATAATCAACCTTTTGGGCTCCATTTAAAAAACTAACCACTGATGGTAAACTTGTCATCAATATTAAATACAATATGTCCCATACAACAAATGAGATTTAGCCATTTATTTCATCCAAAAATGAATATCTCTTTAATATGTGACCATTGATCAAGGGTTCTTTGAGGTTATCACTAAACATTGTTACACCAATGGTAACAAAGCCAATCAAATCAAGGTTTTTATGGAATTTACCATTATTGGCAGCAAATTTACAGTCAATGGCAAGTTTTATGCAAATACATGTAGATCCTCGACAGTTTGGTCTACAATCCGATAGCAAGACATTACTCAACTTGATCTTGAAGGGGTCTTTGTAAACGTGTCTTACTTACCTGGCAGGTTGAAGAGTGTATTGAGGACGTACAGACGATCCTGTTCTGTTCTGAGGGCAATGAACTTGTTAGGGTACTGTTCTGCAATCTCTGCTGAAGTCAGGAACTTGAAGCCATGTACACATACCAGGATATTGCCGTATGTGTCAATCTGTAGTTTCAGAGATTTTGAAACAGATTAAGAATACATTGTCAGTTTCATGAACATGCACATGGTAGTCTTGTTATTAAATGTAATTTTATAATGTGTATGTCTCCAACGTACATGTACGAATGTACTTTTACATGTGAAGCTATAAAACTAACTTCATGACTACATGTAGCTAAACAGAAAATCAGGGAGAGGGGGGGNGGGGGTAGAGAATATTAAATGTTTAATAATAAAGTATGATATTTAATAAACAGTAACTATAAGTATTCTAATTACCAATGTGCATTAACAAATTAAAAAGGCAATGCTCACAATGATATGTAAAAACTTAAGTACACATCTGTCTTTATAATGGTAATAATACAGTACATAATCACAAATAAATCAAATAAATACATTACATTGTAGCTGCTTAGGTAATTGATAGACATTATGTCCTCACCTTAAGTAGGTTTCCATAAACCTTGTCAAAGACAAGACCTCTGATAGGAAAGCATGGATCATATTCAAAGTTGTACAGATCCTGGAAATAAAACAAGAAAACAATGTTAGTGTCAAATTCACAATGAAACTGCAAAGTTCTTATCAAAAATATACACTCCCTATTGATGTTAGCTTTCTAAAATAAATTTTGTCATTTTCTTCAAATATATGAAGGGATACCTGCTTGTACACTGCAGTATAGTGTTAAAAATGTCTTGTGTCGCTATTTTTTTAAATTAATAAGGCAAATACATTTTGTCTTTTGTTCATTCTAATAATCTAAAATAATATTATATTTATGTTTTTTATTTTTATTATTATGTCACATTTTATATCATTAAGATGATGAAAACAACAAAATTTAAATACATCTTTACCCAAAGATGTGTACAGTACAGTATGTCCGTTTGCATATTTTCTATTTCCTCCTTGATTAACATGAGCAGAGTACTGTATACTGTATTAAAAATATAATGAATTAGTTTGCATTGCCTACAATGTCCTTTCCTTGTATCAGTTAGTGGATTGTGAGAGGAAATATATGCAGTGAAAGAAGGCTTGTTTACCTGAGGGTATCCAATTGCAACCATACGCTTGACAATCAGTTCAAAGCCTAGCTGCTCATACTGGGGAGACTTGTACACTGAAGAGAGAGGAAGAAAGAGGGGGAAAAAGAGAGAGATTATTATGATGTGAGAGTCTCAGAGACTAGCACCAATTTATCTGCAAGAACTAATCCATGAGTACAAACCCTCTGGCAATCTACTGTCTTCTTCACAATTAAACCTCGTGTCTACTTCAATGGCATCTCTTTCTTTAATATAGTCATTGCTCTTTTTGCAAAGCTTCTGCTCAGCTTTGGAAAAAAATACCTGTACATGTTAAAAACGTCAACCAATTCAAAATTTGTCTGAAGACACATTTATTCATATTTGCTTTTGATAATAAACTTACCCTGTTCACATTGATGTATATTTCATATGTCTTGTAATTTATAGGTTTATTTGTTATTTCTTGATTTGTT
>BEXV01000148.1:33607-43861 GCA_003118195.1 Hemicentrotus pulcherrimus | reverse complement strand
GCAAACTGTCAACAAACATCACAACTGAGGGTGCAGGGTTCAAAAATTAAAAATAATAAGGTGCTCATAAAAAGAGTGGGTTGCAGACATCATCTAATTTTAGATGAAGTAGAGCCACATTGACGCTCTATCCCGCCTGTGTACAGCTGGGCTGAGTGGTCATTCTTTTTTATTTTTTTTATTTAGGTTTTATTTCCACATTAACTGCATGAAAAGAATTTACAAAGTAAGGCATATACAAGGTAACAAAACATATTCGATTGATACAACAGTAATTCAAACGATGTAATGGCAAGTCATTAAATATATGTGATGCTAACAATTATCTACAGTAATGAGGAGGAAACCTTGGAAGCATTATGCTTGTAATTAAGGTTCCCTTTACATAATACATTCTGCATGTAGCTCCAAACTTTGGTATTGAAGGACTTGGCCGATGTTGACTAGTTGATGATGGTGGCTGGTAGTCCATTCCATTGCTGAATGGTGCGAGGATAGAAGCTGTTCTTGTATACTTCGGTCCTGGCAGAGTAGTTGATGTACTGGTTTGGTCTTTGACTACGGGTGACTGGTCTGTTGGTGTTGTTGGCGACTGGGATAAACTTCTTTGGGATGGTAATCGGGAAAGTTCTCTTTATGAGTCCTAACGTCTGATTGGTTCGTTTAACTGCAGTGTCAGTATGTGTGTGAAAATTCAACTCATCATCTACCATGACACCCAAATCCTTTCCTGCAACAGTTTCTTGAATTATTTCGTTGTTTATGCGGTACGATGACTTGGTGTTACCCTTTCCAATGTGCATTGTTGTATGTTAGCGCAACTGTTTGAATTGGGATGAACAATGATTTATTTCATATTCCTTAAATGCTTAGATCTAATGTTATATTATTCATTACATTCTGAGGTAGATTTGATTATTTTTAGGGCCCTTAATTGTTCAGAAACGTATCCAAAATTTGACCCGTAAGTTAACTCCGCCATGGTCGTGGAGATACCCTACTAAAACATACCCAAAATGAAGTAAATATTCATTGACTGTCCAAATAAAGATCGTAAAGATAAAAACAAGGTGGTGTCATCGGCAAATATTTGTAGGGCCAATGGTCTGTTGCACATCGCATTAATGTAAAGCAGAAATAAAACTAGAAGGGGCCCTAATGAACCTTGGGGTAGATCTAGATCTACACCTACATAAATCTTGAGTAGTCTAAAGACGACTTGATATCACCCAAGTAAACAAACTGACTTCATATCACTGTGATGAATGGTCAGATGGAATTTTTAGGCTGTAAAACTGTTAGATTAGTCTAGATGGCAATTTTGCTTTTTTTTTCAAACTAGAAAAGTAGAAATGAATAATAGAGCTAGAGGATGAAACTCACATGATTGTTAAAAACATAATTGAGATTGAGAATGGCATACATGTAGATCTAGTTTACAGCCTAATATATATGACCTAAAGGCTAAGCTACGCACTTTGGCATAAATATTCATTTTTCTTTCTAGACCTTATTGTTTTCTTTTCCTTTCTTTTCTTTTAAAGATGGGCACAGGGTTACAATGGCTCACAGGCAAGCTTTGTCAACAAGAACACACTCTGTCATTTGTGTGGAAACAACATCAAGTTCATTGACATCACCAATAACAAGGAGACTGTCTTTCCGTCTCCTGGAGATGGAGTCGGTGCCCTCGCTGTCAACGGAACGCAGCATCTGATCGCCTTCTCGGAGATGTGCCTCAATCCAAGGATCTTCGTCTATTCCTATCCATCCCTCGTCAAGAGAGCTGAATGCAAAGGTATGACCCGTGTATCTCTAAAAGAAATCTTTAACAGTAGTCTACATTTATGTATTGCAGTATATAGGGTCTCTTGGATAAAACAGTTTTCATTACATATCTGAACATTTTAAGCCAATCAGGATGAGGTGCTCTAGTAATTCTGTAGTAATTTTATACTTTAGGCAATAGACCTGTGTTCTTGCATCCTTGAGCTTTTAGAAGACTTAAATTAGATTTTTATTATAACTACTGCCTGATGTTAATGACATAGCTTTGCTCCTAGGATGTGTTGGTATTATCTAATATGATTTGAGATTTGGATATTATATATTGGAAGCCCCTCAAAGCCAGAAATATTTTATGATAAGGTCATAATGGCAGTGAGAACATACATGTACATAGTAGGACGTGAATCTCTTTGAATTGTGTTCAAACTAATATTGAATGGATAGTGAATCATGACCATCACTATTGTAGGGCCGTCATTGATTTGAATAATCTTATGGGTGTGATATTAAGTTAAACAGGATCAATATTATTCATCCATTTGCTTGCTTTTGCAGGGGGAGCGAAGTTGGAATACTCAGCCATAGCACTCTCCTACACGCATCCATACATGGTGAGCTGCTCAGGGATACCAGAGTTCTCTGTATTTCTATGGTAAGTAATTGTTCATCAATTCTATAATTGCAGTGTTCAATATGAACGAATCCTGTGAATCCTTTCATGATAAATTGTTTGTAGGAAAAAAAAATGAGATAATCAGTAAACCTCTTTAAGAGAGAAGTGTTAATTTGCAAGATTTGTTAAACTTGTGGTATTTTATTAAATTTTTGTATGTTCATTGGGGGATACAAAGTCAAAAGTTTTTAAGGCAATAATAAGTATGCTTACAGTATGTAGACAGGCGGTTGCTAAAGCAGGTTGTGTCTGCTGTTGAGTTTTGTCCTTACTAGTACCTTGTTAAAAATAATATTTTTAAAAAATGATATATTTCATGCCAAAGCTCAGCATTTGTTTTCTTTCTTAAATAGGAATTGGGAGACTGGACAGCTGTTGTGTACAGAGATGATGAATGGCTTGACTGCTACTCAGGTATCCTTCAACCCAACAGACTGGCATAAGCTGTGTGTAGTAGGACCTAAACAGCTCTGTGTATGGACCATTGAACAAGCTGATACCATGTATCATATGACTTCAAGGTATGAAATAGAAGAGTCAAAAGACTATTTATTTGCTTCAGGAAGAAATTTCAGATTGAATAGAAAGATTTGAAGAAGAAAAAAAGGTAGAAAATTGATGTCATTTAAAAGTAAGGGAGAAAAAAAGGTATGATATAGCAAGGAGGAAAGTCTTTGTAGGAATCACAAGCAATGAAACATTCGGAATAATAAGCAGCGATTAATATAATGCTTATACATTCCTCTAGTTACAATATCTTTATCTTATGTGTTTGAGGAATGACTAGTTCTTTGAGGAGGAGGGGAGGGGCATAGGGTGGAAGAGTTGTAACTTTAGAATAAATGTTTAAAAAAAGATTTTTCTAAATGATTTGTTTGGTACCCCTCCCTGTTCTGTTACTCTCTCCTATTATGAACTAATGTACAATAACAATTCCCCTCCTCTCCCAATCAGCAAATTCACCCTCCCCTATGAGAATGGTCCTGATGCTACCACGCCCCACCCCCGTCTACCAAGCCGAGCAGCCTCCCACTACACCAGTATCCCCTATGACCTGGAGCTTGATGACGCAGCTGTAGCTGGGCTAGTGGGCGATCTTGCTGTGGACTTTGATGCAGGCATCTTTGATGAGAATAGCAAAAAGGTAGGTCATTGGCAATTCCCTTAGATTTCACCATGTTATTGACATACCCATTCATCAGAAGAAAAAAATGGGGCAATATAAAATTTTTATAATTTCATGTGTTTCTTTCAGATTTTTAAAAGGAAAATAATTGCTCTCTGTTATTTTTAGAGGTGACAAATAAATTCCAGGCTCCAATAGAAACACATCAGATACCGTTTTTTTTATTGTCATTGTTAACAGATTATCTTATCTGTCTCCAGCAATGGGTTTTTCAAGCTTTGCTCACTGTCTTAGCTTTACAGAACTTTTTCACTGTTTTAGCTCTATAGAAACTTTTCTGTTAACAATACTCTGTTTAAGGTCAGGTTTAACCAAGTATTTTTGAAAAATTGTTTGCAAGTTAATCATTGCTTTTTCCCCCTTTACATAATGTTAAATAATGCATTGAAAGGCCTCTGTCCTTCAGTTTTAAGTGATGAGATCTGTATGTACATGTATTTTTTTCCCCATCCCCCTTTATAACAAGCCTCTGTTATTTTGCTTGGTCCTTTTAGGTCATCCCGGCATCACATTGCTGGACACCTACTGGAGATCTGTTCTGCGGCTGCCAGGAGGGACAGCTCCTGAATGTGGATACAGAGTTGAACCACATCAAAACCCTTGCACGACCTACCGCCAGCACTACCAGTCTAAGGCGAGAGGTTTCCCTGCTCAGCACACTGGACAAACGCATGCCTAGTATGCCTGAAGGTATGGTTTCACATTGAACCTTCCAGAAGAATTATAAACTTATGTAGTATTAGGAACATGTTAAGAGATAAAGTAACAAGTTACTATTCTGTGATTGATTTTGCCATGTCATGCTAAACCATTGAAGTTGGCAAAGTGAAAAAATGCTGCAAAGAGGTTAACTGCACAACAGAACTAAATGCACAGTGTCTTCCCTGCTGTTTTATTAAGATTTTTGAAGACTTCAACAACAAAATCTGCTTAATATACATTTTGATTTGGCATTGGTTTCATGTCAAATTGGGTTAAAAGCTTTAAAAATGACCTTTTCAATGTTGGAACCCTTAATTGTTTGCTTTATGAAGAAAATATAGTATTTTCTCTTTTAAATAGTTATCTTGCAAACTAATTTCGATTCAAATACCTTGTGACGTGCATTTCCTTGATTCCCACAGATGGTGAGGACAGGTCTGTTAACCCTGGTTCTGTTCTGACTGAGGGAAGCATGGCTGCGCTAGCCCTGCACCGGGATGGTCTGTTCTGTGGAGGAGATGACGGGATCCTTCGATGTTTGGATATTACTAAGAATGTGGTCCATGTCCAAGATAGCTTCACCGTGGGCTGTCCAATCTCTTCGCTAGGCTGGTCTACTAACTACACCAAGCTGGGCATCGGTAGCTCCAAGGTAGGATCATAATCATCAAAATTATCAAAATCTCCCAGTACTAATATTTAGTTGATTATATGACACATGCTTCTGTAAAATTTGATCAGCTTTGATTTCCTGCCCTAACTAAATTCTTATCATTAGCCCTGTCGACATTTGAAACAAAATAATCCATTTTAAATAATTATTTTTGAAAAATGTATGGATAATGAATAGTTGGTAAAAACATTACCATAACTTATCAATATGAAGCATACACATTGTTTTTTATGAATAGTGTTATATTGCAAAATGGGGCCATGTTCGAAATTCCTTTTGGTTGAATGCCTCACATGAATTTTTCTTGCCTTCTGGTAATTTTATTATATTTGTATTGCATGATCCTATTTGTAAACTTGTCAAATTTGTTTAAAAAAATAAAGAACCATGTGGAGGAGGAAAAATTGTTTTTATTTCTACATTGAAAGTTTCATGTTATTACACAAATGCAAGACATGAAATCTTGGCTTCATGGTTTCAATGTTTGTTTGACAGTGATACATCATGTGTGATGTTAATTGAAAATTCCTTCGATCAAAATCTGACGTGATAGTATTCATATTGTTTGATCGTTGATACAGGGCTCAATTTACATGTATGACCATTCCAACCCTGGAACGGCTGAACCTGTGCTGGAGTCTCACTTTGGTAACTTTGTGGGTGTGTCCGTACTCGCCCCTGGTACCACTCACTGTGCGGTAAGTACATTATTACTCATTTCTGATGTGCATGAAACTGTCAGTGAGTTTTAACAACTGTGAAAGATGATGTCTCTGTTTAATTTAAACCCTTGAGATGAATATCATCTGATGTTTGTGTAAACTCTAAAATATACATTCCTCAAGTAATCTGGTATGTTTCAGTTTTTCTTCTTATTTCTTCTTTTTTCTTCTTTTCTCTTTGCTATGATCCTATTCTTTGAGCTTTGAATGAATTCAAATATTTCCATAAATGTTATTACATGCATTCATTAAAGGCTTTGGAGTGCACTAACCATGTAAATCTACAAAGTAGAATGTGTTCCTATAAATCATAGATGTCAATTTTAATCCCTATGATTCATGTAATGATATAGTATAAGATTATTTGAACTTTAAAGATACTATGCCCCTTTTGCAGCCAACATCAAATTCTGTCGAACTTTGGAGGAATTATGAATTTGTCATGTATGTCCCATCTGTGAAATTTAAACGTCAGCAGTGTCCTAATATTCAAATTATGCAAGGAAAGCCGTTTACTTGCTAGACTTCACTGTAAGACACTATTGAGTAACTGACTGGCTTTTTTCATCATTGGTAATAACATACATAAAATGAGCTGTAAAGGGTACATGAGCATTTGTCTACATCAACAACCCACTTCTCAAAGGCCCAAATCAAACTGATTGAATCTTTGCGCAGCATAAAACGTACGACCATTCGGTACAATGGTCAGAAAAATCAGATTATTACTTACTGGTCATATAGCTCCTAAGTCAATTCGATAACTAATAGTCGTTATTTTCCCACTTAAAGACATTTTCAAGCCCCCTTTTTTAGGGAAGTCCCTGATTAGTATTGTCTTTCAAATGCCGTTGGAATTTAACCTTTTCATTTTTTGGGGCCTGCAAATGGGACATAGTACCTTTAAGGAGATGTGGAACTGGGTCATGGTAGCTATTGATTCTTCATTCAATGTTTTATTCATACAGTCAGTGAGAGAGAATGGAGAAGTACAAATCTGGAGCCTAGAAAGATTGAAGCCCTATGATTCATTGAATAATAAAGCACAATATTATTTTTGACTATATTGAGTTGTGGATGCTCACTGCTTCATGATAGCTATTGATTTTCCATTCAATGTTTTATCCATACAGTCCGTGAGAGAGAATGGAGAAGTACAGATCTGGAGTCTAGAAGACAGTCAGGTCATTGGTAGTGTCTCTATCAACACAACTGTAAGTGGAAATATAGATCCTATTCACTTTTGTTCCTTATGGGTGGGTATTATGGCCTGGTGCTAAGTAAAATATCAAATATACCCCACACATTTAGTAGTACTATGTTAAGACTGTATACAATATCTACCAGGCTTTTAAATTGGTATACATTCAGACAAAGTTTTCCACATTTGTGCATCAAACAACTAATCTTCATATCTTCTACACTCCTACATTCTAGATCCAAATCTGCCAATTAGAATTTCTGATATAAGTTGATAAACTAATTAGCTATGCATTTATTTGCACACTATGTTGTCAGAGATTAAAATAAGTTTTTTTGTTTTGGTGACATGTTTAAAAAACAATTACATATGTTTTCCTTTTCATTTCTTCATTATTCTCTGCTTAAGTAGACAATAATATCAAGTCATCTAGCATGTTAACCACTTCCCTTTTCTTCTTGTTATATGCAGGCATCATGCATTGCTGCAAGTCCTTCTTCCAGCACCATTGCTGTAGGTACACTGTCCGGTCACATCTGTTTTGTGGATGCCTCACGCATGGAGCAGCCTCGTTTGGTCAAGAAGCATCATGTCCATCGACTGCCGGTCAATCACATCAACTACGACACAGAGGGACGCTTTGTATTCTCCGCTGGGGAGGATGGACATATCATCACCACCGATGCGAGGCCTTCAACCGAATTCAAGATCCTTGCACAGACTCGTAAGTAAAGAGAACAAGGATGTCTGTTGTTTGTTGAATTCCAAACAGCTACTGATTTCAAACCAATGTAATCCCTGAATATCCTTAGCCTCTTCTTGCTCTTCTGGCTGCTGGAATGCTCCCCTGGGAGTGGAGATTGCTGGAAAGCACTGAATCCAATGACTGGTGTAATAGTATATTTGTATAGCGCTTAGAGACATTTGTATTAAGCGCTATATAAAAGCTAAATATTATATTACTGTCAAACATTTTCACAATACTTTTTACTCGTCTGCTCTGCATTAGTGTTTTCATACTGTAGGCTTTGGCTTTGTTATGTACCATCAAAGGACTGTAATATAGTCTTGCTTGTGGTTTCAGTTATTTGGTACAGTTAGAATCGAAACAATAAAGTTGCATTTAAAATACTCTTGTTGTTGTGCCCAAGTCATGTCTTACTTGCTGTAGCAACCCCTGTTAAAAGAATCATGTGTGTTTAAAAACACCTGCTTATATAAAGACTACTTTTTGTGTCTCCCTTGGAATGTCTTTCTACACAGGTTTCACTGCATTAAACTACTGGTTTGGAATACCAGTCCAATGGATTGATCAGTCTTCTATGTATGACACACTGTAACAAAACACTTATTGTCCTTTTCTTGTGAATATGATAACACTTTTAATTATTTCTTTGTTGACCTGTCTATACAGACCTCTTTATGTGTCCTCTTGGGCGATCTTTTTTTCACAGGTTTCTCTTTTATAGAGCTCCTGGTTTTTAGATTTAAATCCAATGGCTTGATCGATTTCCCATGTACGATACACTGCAACAAACCATTTATTGTCCTTTGTTTGTGACATTGATAAGACTTGATCTTTGTTATCCTGTAGCTGTGATTGGTAATGTCTTGAGCATTGCTACCAGTGTAGATGAGAAACGAGGACCAGTCAAGGTGGTAGCCATCATCAATACTGACCCCTCTATCAATACCGGTGCAGACAAACTTGTGGCTTTTGATGTTCCTGGAAATCTGGCAGATGGTAAGATAATTGATTTACTTTCGTGAAAATCATACTATTTCATATATTTAATTCAATGAAAGATATTGTGAGGTTATTGACTGTTTGTATAAAGTCTTGGTATTGAATCAATTCCAATGAATTTAAAGGAAGGGTAATAAAAAAGAATAACATTTCACCATCTTAATGAACCTTGAAGACAGCTTAAATTGCTGTTTACGTTAGCTTAGCCTCCTTCAGATATTCACCTACTCATCGCAAACTCGCTCGAGGATTATATGGGATAAGCTTGTCTGAAATGTATTTTGGGGACATATCTGTGCATTGCCTTCCATGTTAGCAAAATCAGTTTGTTTTCATTTTGTTTTGATAATTCAATTTCATAATTAGTGATGGTTGTTTTTAGCTGAGATTTGAACAGAGTGCTGAAAATGAAGTCTTTAGTTTTATTTGTCTACATTTATGCTGCTTTGCTCCTGTTTCTTTGCTAGACCTTCCTAACCTCCTGGCCAGTCCCAACTGTGATTTCAAAGAGGACGTAGTGATGAAGATGGTGTTGACTTTACCCAAACATGCTATGAGTGTTGCTGTAGGGGCTTGTGGAGAAGTCTACACCCTGTCTATCAGCAAGCAGATCCAGAAGATGACTCTACCCAAAGACCCTCCAAAGCAGGTATGGATTCCACACTTCCTTCTTACTTCATGATAATAACAGCTATGAAACAGGCACATATACATTCTGATTGATATTCGAGGCACTTACAGATAATCAATTTTCTTCCTTTTGCTTTGGTCAATAATTGTACAGTGTAATACCATCTTGCTGTCTTTTTAGCTCATCCGGCCCGAATGGGCCCGATGAGCTTATGCCGTGGCGAGGCGTCCGTCGTCCGTCCGTCCGTCCGTCCGTCCGTCCGTCCTTCGTCTGTCGTCCGTCCAACATTTCAAAATGCTTCTTCTTCGCCATTTCTTACCCGATTTTCATTCCGTTTGCTTTATATGGTAGCACTAGGTGGGGGATTCGAAACTTCTACACAGAATTTTGAAACTCATTATATATGCTAATTTATGCGCATTTCTCAAAAATCACAAAAAATGCTTCTCCTTCCTCATTTATTGACCGATTTTGAGTTTTTTTTGTTCCATCTGAAAAACTTTCATGAGGTTCATTGAACTTCTACACAGAATTATGAAATTTTGTTTACAAAATTAATTATGCTAATTTATGTGATATTTATTCAAAAATCACAAAAATTGCTTCTTCTTCGTCATTTATTGTCCGATTTTGATTTTTTTTTCCCATCTGAAAGACTTTCACGAGGTTCATTGACCTTCTACATAGAATTTTAAAATTTTGTCCAGAAAATTATTTATGCTAATTTATGCAAATTTAACAAAAATCACACAAATAGCTTCTTTTTCCTCATTTATTGACTGATTTTGATTTTTTGGTTCCATCTGAAAGACTTTCATGAGGTTCATTGAACTTCTTCACAGAATTATGAAATTTTGTCTACAAAATTAATTATGCTAATTTATGCGATATTTATTCAAAAATCACAAAGATTGCTTCTTCTTCGTCATTT
>BEXV01000148.1:20374-33573 GCA_003118195.1 Hemicentrotus pulcherrimus | reverse complement strand
TTCTTACTTCATGATAATAACAGCTATGAAACAGGCACATATACATTCTGATTGATATTCGAGGCACTTACAGATAATCAATTTTCTTCCTTTTGCTTTGGTCAATAATTGTACAGTGTAATACCATCTTGCTGTCTTTTTTTTTGTCTTGTTCACTTTGTTTCTTTTTCTCTCTTTCTCTCTCTTTATCAGTATCTCGATCTGCCTTAATTCCTATTTTCTCACTTTATCTTTGCCTATCTTTTCTATTTAGGTACATGTATATATATCCTCTCTTTAGTTATCTCAGTCTTTGCTTCTCTATCATTCTCTGCCTCTGTGTCTCTCTGGGTCTCTGTGTATGTATGTCTCTGTCCGTCTGTCTGTCTGTCTGTCTATGTGTGTATGTGTGTCTCTCTATCTTGATGTTCACATTTCTCTCTCTCTCTCTCTCTCTGTCTCTCCATGTATGCATCCTCTCTTTCTCATTCCATCATGATCACTGTATTTATCTTCTCCTTGTAGAACAATGTTCAAGCCTGTCAGCTCCAGTCCGAAGCCAACTACCCGGTCCATGACCTGGCCGGGGGCACCCTACTCCTCTCCTATCACAAACGCTGGCTCCTGTCTGCCTCCCCTGACGGTAAGATGACCATCCGAGACACAGACGCGATGGAGAGCCCGTTCAATGTCCACTGCCATAGCTTCCAGACTGGTGGCATTTATAGGATGTGCTTGACCCAAGATGCCACTCAAATAGTGACCACGGGAGCTCAGGATGGTACCATGACATGCTATGCATGGAAGTAAGTCTCTTGCTTCTTAACGCTACCGTTCAAACTAAAAGAAAGGTAATGAATTATCCATCAGTAGTGTTTCGGACATCAAGATAACCAGTGAAATTTAAAAAGGAGTGATACATTTGTCTTAAAAAATATAAATGCAGACGTTACTTGAGCATTTTCCATTAAATGCATTCATGATACACTGTACACACTAAAAGAACAGAGAATTAAAAAGGAGACAAGAGGCATGTAACAACATCTTTTTCTTGTTCATAAAACTTTCTAATATGCTTTTATCGAGCAGTTTCAGGTAGATCAATGCACTATTCAGTCACTTTCATCTGCTTTTTCATCAGGAAGGTTTACCTTTAAATTGTCTGTTTGTCTCATTCTATCTATATACATCTAGATACTTCTGTAATTTCTAATGATGCAAAACTTATATTGATAATGATTTTTGTCTCGCCTGCGTAGCAAAAAAGCAAGACGTAGGTGCCACTTTTCCAGCGGCGACGGCGTCAACATCAAAAACTTAACCTCGGGTTAAGTTTTTTTCTAAATTTTACTATAATTTTGAAAGTATAAGTTCTTAGTCAATGAAACTTGGACTACAGCGTTATCAAGTATCTCCAATCATGTGAGTAGAATTTCAGGTCACAAAGTCAAGGTCAAAGGTCATTTCAGGTCAACAATTTTTTTTTTTTGTGGCATCAACATCAAGATTTTGAATTGTTAGCATATTTTCAAAAGAATTTGTTCAAATTCCATGAAACTTGTACCCAAGGGTCATCAAGTATCACATTCATATGACACAAATTCCAGGTCACAAGGTCAAAGGTCATTTTAGGTCAGTAGACTTGGATTATGTTTTCACAACTTAATATGAGAATAAATGAATCAATTTTTGTTATTTGTTCATGATTCTTAATCAACATTCACTTCAAAATGCTGATTATATTCAGAGGATTTCATGTTTTGGGGCCTGCTAATGGGCCACCCTGCCTATAAATAATGTTCCAACCTCAATTTATCATCATATCGAATTGCTTCATGCAGACGAGACCACCAAGAGCGTTTCCCTTGTTATCAAAACAAAGTGATAGTCAGTACCAATATTTGACTAATTGACCACTTGATGAAAAAATGGCAATTGCAACGATATATTTGATTTCATCATGAGCTTTTCCTCCCAATCCAAATCATATTGCCAAAAAGTTGTTGTTTTTCTGGCCACATTGTATAAACTTTACCTCTCAAAAACAAAGAATATTAAGATTCTTATATATTTATTTAACTTTCATGCTCTTTTGATTCTTCATCTTGCATCTTGGAATAGTCTGAATAGGTACATACATGGTGTGTTCCATTGGAATTGGAGATGGTGTACACATGTAGTGTCGTCATGATTGATGTTGGTTTTGGTGGCGGGAATATATATTTTTTTTTGGTGCTGAATATTGATCTTCTGCAAACCATTATTTGAAATGATATTATTCAGTGTTGTCCCTTGACATTTGAAGTACTTTTGGTTGCTGGTTTTATTGTTGATATTGTAGTTGTGTCAAATGTCCTCTAACAAATGGTCAGTGTTTGATTGGACTTTACAGTCTGCTCAGTAGTCAATGTTTGTTTCCATGTATGAATTGACAGGTCCTCATATTTCCAGTTTTTGATGCTGTTAGGGTTTGAGTATACTTTAAATAACTTTCATGAATGCTTCCTTTATTTCATAAATTTAGCAATGTGTTTGTATTCATGTTCATATCTGATTTCATTGCTGTTAGTTTTCATGAGTGGACTTAACCTACAGTAATAGATTTATAAAGTTTAATATAAGATTGAAGGTCTCAGTCTACCTTTAATTAAAATCAATATTCGATGGATTTTCTTTACTTTTGTGTATTTAAAAGTAAAGAATGGACTTTTAAAATATCGTTCTTGATCAAGAATTGTATGGTTAATAAATCTGTATGCTTATAATACTTTAATTCTATATATCTAATGGGAATAACCCCCTTGAAAAAAAAAAAAAAAATCGAATTCATATTCTCCATTTATGTCTATCATAAGCAAAATCCAGATCAACTATTCTTTCATCTTTTTTAATGTAATTTATCCATCAGGGAATGAGCATAAATCAGTTTGGTTAGTATGATATCATTTGGAGCCAGAAGGGTGTTCACCCATTTACTCAAACACAGCATTAAGGCCCTCTCAGTTATGTAACATCATTGTTAATATCAAAATTGTGATTCTCTCTAGCTTCAACTCCATGGGTAAGACCAAGGCAAACTCTGCCATTGAGGCAGCACGTTCCCATAAGTCGATGCTCCAGGCTGTGCGCAAACGTGAGGATGAGGTTCTTCAGTCCATGAGAGACTGGTCATCTCATTCTATGGTGGGTTCCAGGACCGCATCACATGAGCTCATCAGTACATCGAAGGAGGTAGGTATGCTGGGCATTTGTTTAAACTACCACAGCCTCATTCAGATAAGCAAACTAGGCGTTGTGGCGTGCGCCTGTAATCCAGCTAACAGTGGAAGTTACAAACTGATTCAGCCGAGGACGCAGGTTCGAAACTGAGTCACGTCTTTCGGATGGTGACGTTAAAAGTCGGTCCCCAGACGTAAATAATCATATCTGATTGATACACGTCTGTAAAAACCCAAATATACACACACACACAGATAAGCACCAGTAAACCAGGGGGTGTTTCACAAAGACTAAGATTAACTTTAAGTTGGACTTAACTATGGCAGGCTGTTTATGCCACTGTTTGCTCTCGCCATTTACTGGCATTGGTCTCTCAAGGGACGTAGAAATCATAGTCACAAATATACAGAACTTATATTTTTTGATAATTCATTATTGAAGGAAAATATATTATCTAAAGATCATAATGGTAAGAGCAACCAGTGGCATGAACAGCCTGTCATAGTTAAGTCCAACTTGAAGTCGATCTTAGTCTTTGTGAAACACACCCCAGGACATCGACAAAAATATAATGATGTGTAATATGCTTCACAATTCTGTATCTCATAATACAGCTGAGGGAATACACATAGGACTTTTGTTGCGTGGAGTTGCCATTCATTTACATGTTATACAAACACCATTGTCATTAGCAAAGCTCGTGAGAATGAACCTTGATAATGTCTCTTATCAATCCATCAATCTGACATAGATATAGATATTTATGCCAATACATTTTTTGATTAATGGAAATATCTTATAGACAAAATCTGTTAAGCCTCGGTCACAAATGACATTATGAACTGATACGGACGCTGTATAAACGATTTTCTGACAATGAAAATTTGGGAAGACAATGGAAAAACAGGGAGATTCGTACGAAATTATCGTTGGTACGACTTTTGTGACCGTAGCATTAAAGAAACTTGGCTTTGATAAGGCTTTCTCAATACACTTTTATTTTAAGCTTGGGGTTAGGATTATAATTGTATATGTCCTGCAGTGGATATTGAATGAAACATTCTGTTGTGTGAAGTCAGAGTGATAGGTATTTGAGGATCTTTGATGCTGCAGTCTCTAAAGGAAACATAAGAAGCACCTTTGGATGTATCATTACAATTTTATATTCCAGACTTGTTACCTACCAAATATGGCAAATTTTATGTGACATTAGACAGGAAATTTGTTGACACTGTCAGTGTACAGAATTACAAGGTATGTGGCATTGTACTTGCAGTCAGTGCTATGAATTTTAATCGATAAACTATTGAATTTTCAGAGTGGTTGCTGGTTTTATGTTAATAGTCCATTCTTTTTTAATCATTTGTAGAATATGACAATTGAGAAGGCGATTGAATCTGATCAGATCTACATGACTCCTACCCCAACCTTGTCTGGTGATCCAGCCTGGATGGATGTCAAAGAATTGGAGGTAGGTATGGAAGGAAGGTTGATCGTTCTTGGCCAGAGTGATGTTACCATGGAAATTGTAACATCACTGTAGAAATGAAGGTGATGGTAATGGTTTTGGTGAAATCTATGATAGTTTTTGGTTATGATGGTAATAATGATTATGATGTTGGTGCTGATAGAATGATGTTGGTGGAGACGATGGTGGTGGTTATGGTGGTAATAGTGGTGGTAGCTAGTGTTTATGATAGTGATGATGATGATGATGATGATGATGATGATTGTGATATAAGTGATGATGGTGATGATGATGATGATGATGATGATGATTGTGATATAAGTGATGATGGTGATGATGATGATGATGATGATGATGATTGTGATATAAGTGATGATGGTGATGATGATGATGATGATGATGATGATTGTGATATAAGTGATGATGGTGATGATGATGATGATGATGATGATGATTGTGATATAAGTGATGATGGTGATGATGATGATGATGATGATGATGATTGTGATATAAGTGATGATGGTGATGATGATGATGATGATGATGATGATTGTGATATAAGTGATGATGGTGATGATGATGATGATGGTGGTGGTGGTGGTGGTGGTGGTAGTGGTGATGGAGGTGTTTGTTAGTGATAATGATGATGATAAGTGATGATGATGGCTATGATAGTAATGGTGATGATGATGTAGTTAATGGTGATCATGATGATGGTGGTCATGATGATATTGATAGCATGGTTGTGATGATGATAGATTCTTGTTTATGATGATTATGGTGGTAATTCCTAGGCTAATTGGTGGTGGTGTTGTTATGGTGATAATGATTATGATACTAATGCATTTCTTTATAATAATCCTGTAGGCTCTGCATGACGAGGACAAGCAGTATGCTACTGTCAAGAAAGATTTGAGAGGAGAGATCAGAGATCTTCGTAGGACGGTAGGTTTTAGGTTCTCTCTTCTTAGGTTGAATATCACCGCAACTAGAATGAACTATTGTTACATATAATCAAGTAATGTATACTAGGAACAAGGAAAATATGTAAAGTGCCATAGAAAATTATTTGTAGTGTCATGTATTTTTGCTTTGACAAGATTTTATAGTATACCTGAAGTCTGCAAAATTGATTTAAGGATCCAAACTGACAAGGTATTACATAAGATAAAGATTTCTAAGGTGTTTCAAAGTGTTTTTATAGAACGTGCTTCTGAAGATGTGTGCTATTTGTTTTAACAGATCCAAGACATGATGAAAGTGAATGAAGTACTACCTGACATTGAGATGTTAGGACATGATGAGTTTAATCTGGACACTGAAGAACAACGTAGACTTCAGGCTGAGGGAGAAAACAAAGTACAACAGGTAAGCTTAAGTGTGAAACCAAGGTAATAATAATGATACAGTAGATGCCTGTAAGTGCTATCTGGACACTCAACTCACTTCTTTCACCCTTTCAATGTCATGATATGTTTCCCTATAATACATTTCTTTGGTTGACTTTATTGCAAAAAATACTACGGGTAATAGATATATATTGCATAGCAATTTAGATATAACTATTATCACCCAAGCCATTGGATTCACTTGTTTCTCTGTACACATTGTGAGGCATTTCCACTTCTAAGGGGGAATATTCTAACCAGTGGCCATGTAATGGTGCACTCATGCTAGTCAATTACAAACCTCCACATTCTATTGGTATATACCCACTTATACACATGGATGGAGAGAAGCAATGTAGATAATAATAATAATAATAATAATAATAATAACATTTATAGGGCGCTTTATACAGATGTTTCTAAGCGCACAGGTGGTACTGTCTAACTTTTAATTATTCAACATGTTTAATACCTTAAAAGCAAAAAATTAAAATGAAATATTGCTAATACAATGCAATACAATATAATTGAGTTGAATGGAATTAACTACTTGTGTGCGCCTCCAGTAAACTATAATTGATTAAAAAGGTGGGTTTTGAGAAGGGTTTTGAATGATTTGATGGATGGGGCATTTTGATAAAGTGCTTTGCGTAAGGATATAAATGAATACTGTGTCAGGGATTACAATGGCAGTATCTAAAGGGTTAAAGCATTAAAGCTGTCAACTTTACTGGTGAATATTTTGTCTGTCTCAACAGATCCGTGAAGAGATGGAGCTTGAGGACCTAGCTAAGATGTACATGAGAGAGACCATTAAGAATGAATGCTGGGACTCCATGATCAACAAAGGACGCAGCATCAAGGTACGTAGCTATATAGTTACAGTTGATTCTTAATAAAGGGAACTACGTTACTGAGACAACTTAATTGTTTGGTTTAGGTATCGTATACTTTAATTTCATAATCCGCAATTTATATAGTCTGTTTGGAGCCAGAAGGTCGTTGACTCTCTGTAAAATGGTAAGAGTTAGTGCCCTTCCGGCTTTCCACACAGTGGTAAAATTCTTTAAAGCTGATTAGTTTAGAGAGCTTTAAACGAATCAGCTTCAGATTCCACATGATTCACACACAGAAAATTTTGTTGCGGTTTTTCGAGATTCACATGCTCAGTAGGGCCATTGCGCACTTACAAGCAGTGACTCAGCGCAATGGCCCTACTGAGCGTTTAAAGAGCAGTGCCCGGTCTAGTTAAGGATGTATATCTGTTCACACACAAAACGTCTTGCTCTCTAGAAATGGGCTTCGTATCTGCAGCCTGCTTTGACCGGCGTATAAATCGCGACTTCCTATCTTTCCGAACATCATATAATCAACGTTCACACAGGGAAATTTAATCAGGTCTAGATACAATGAATTTTACCCCTGTGTGAAAAGGTTGCATATGTAACCCCAAAATCACAAATGCACCATTTCATGTCTTTCAGTGCATGATATAATATTCTGATAAATGTACTCTTCACTATTGTTTCTGCAAACATATTAGACTGAGCATATTCTTGAATTGAGAATGGTTTATTTTACCTTCAAAATGTCCCCAGAGAAATGGAGAGCTTAAAGCCACACTGTCCTACTTGTTTCTACTTGCTCCCTCTATATAGAAAACTTCCCCAATCGGTGCCTGTTGGTCCCCCATGTTACTCTTTTTGTAATGTTAATTGAGAGCTTAGTTAATGAGACATGTTAATGTCACAGTGATGTCGCTGGCTCGCTGGGTTGTCTAATCCCTTCTGGCTGAACTAGTGCAGCCGGCCTTTAAGGTACCTGGTAGGCCCAGATATATGACTACAGAAAAAGATCTGTTCTTCATCTTTAACTCTTATCGTGCCACAGGGCTAATCCCCACTGTGCCAGGTTGTTTTGGAGATAATCTGATTAACGCGAAGGTTTTATGAATAGTGAGTGCAAAACACACAGCACAGCCAAATGAGCATGAACAATAACGGCTCTTACGAATGCGCCCTTGCACGCACATGGCACTCAATAGGTAGCGTGCGTACAGCCTCATGGCAGGCTATGGGTTAATTGTTGTTGAAACTGTTCATGTTGCAGGCGTTCCACTTCCCTCTGGAGGTGAGCAACTACCCGATGAGAGAGAGAAGCCAGAAGGAGAAAGAGGATTTAGAATTCGTCACCAACGTGAGGCGCATTGAGGTTGCTGAGATGGCTGTAAGTCTGCTTGATTCTTAACCCTGTCTGTGCAGTTGAATTTGATTAGATAATTTAGATCATGCAAAATCAAATGAGAAGAGAAGGCATAGAGGTAAAGAGAGAAAGAGAGAGGAAGAGAGAGAAAGAGAGAGAGAGAATTAGAGGGGGGGGGGGTAGAAGAAAGGAAGAGAAAGATATGCTGGAGCTTGTTACCATTTGATGAAGGCACTGCATTTTTTGGTGTCTGTCAGTCTACCAGTATATTTGTAGTTTAGTCCATTTGCTTTTTGGTTGATATGAGTAACACAGAGTAAAACATTATTCATCATGTAATTTCTGAAATTTTAAACATTAAACGAAAAGGAGGAAATAGCATT
Source organism: Hemicentrotus pulcherrimus (assembly GCA_003118195.1). Taxonomy (NCBI): domain Eukaryota; kingdom Metazoa; phylum Echinodermata; class Echinoidea; order Camarodonta; family Strongylocentrotidae; genus Hemicentrotus; species Hemicentrotus pulcherrimus. Next base: position 24,934 of record BEXV01000148.1, on the reverse strand, counting down.
TTACACAAATGCAACCACTTGCAAAAAGTCATGAAATTTTCTTGCTTTACTTATTGTGTCTTCATCCCTTTTTCTATACACACAGGCAAGGAAGGAGATCATTGAGCTTGGAGCCAGTGCAGTAAGTGTGTTCAGTGATCATTTGTGATATATGTGTTAATGACCTGTTAGCATGTTTTGCATGGATTGTAAATAGGAATTCTCATTAATTGATTGGTTGTTGGACTGGCAGAACCACTGGTTAAATACTGTCAGGTTACAAATTCCACAAAAACCTTCATAATTGTAGCAATCATAGGAAGGATTTTTCTTCATGGGAGTGACTCAATTTAGCTTGAGGCAATGCTTATATTTTCTTTAGATAATAATGGAGATTTGCTTTGTTCGCATGCTTGATGCACAGACACAATTTAACAAATTAAAAAAAAAAAAAAGCACTGAGAACACAAAGCGATTGTTAATCTGTGAACAGATACCAAGTAAGAACTTTATGATGTAAAATGAAGCATATTGAGTTTCATGACCTTTTAAAGCCTTTCTACACTAGTTTTGCCAGGAGGAATTAGACCTCCATGTGTGTGGTCACTGGCAGGTGTTTATCTCATCAAATCAGCTCTCAATTGAAATAAGAAAAAAGGCTGCTTAGGCATTGTTGGCATTATAGAGGGCGCAAGTAGCTACAAGTAGTGCAGTCAAATTAAAATTAGTAAAGCATACCAAAAACATGCATAAAGAATACAGACGTAAGATTTTCAGCCTTCTGAGAACTAAATCTATACTAATATATGCGTGGCTGATTGTAGATGTTTTGTTACTCCTTGATGCATTCAGTCTGGTGAGAATGAGGAAGGAGACGAGGAGTCTGAAGAAGGAGAAGCCGCAGGAGACCCAGCAGCTATCACCGGCTCTTTGGGAGCTCAGTATGGGGGAGCCAATGAGCTCTTCTATAGTCAGTTTGAGCTACATACCAGGCAACAGAAAAACAACCAAATTGTGCTTCTTCAGGTAAATTCCTGTTTGTCTCTCCATCTCTCTCCATCCCCTCTCTATGATTACTTGCTTGTCTACATGTTTTTCTCTTTCAGTATCTTTTGCTCTCTCTCTCTCTATCATTTGTTCTCTCTTTTTCTTTCTCTCTATCTCATTCCCCCCCCCCCATTGGTCTCTTTTATTGTTATTTTTCTTATTATGTATTTGGCACCACCTGTGCATTGGAGGGGAAAAGCGAGCTACATCACTTTAATACCCTTGGGACTCTCCTACTTTTCCCATTTTCCATTCCATTTTAAATTCAGGTCACTTGCACTCTATTTTTCTGGAGGTTATAGCCTTGTTCAGCTGTGTGTGTGTTTAAAAAAAAAAATGACATTGATAGTCTAAAATGCTTCACATTTGTGTGTCTTGTAACACAGGGCTATAAGTGCATAATTATGTGTAAGACCTCTGTTGCTGTTCATTTACACATTACAGAAAAGAAATTTAAACTGCCATTATTTACTGCAGCATATCTAAAGGAGCCCCGTGTCGTCGATGCTTACAAAAGGTATTCATTGTTCTGAAAAACCAACCATCTACTTGCAGTTGACTAGTTGGTTTCAGACCTGTGTTTAAATCTAATTCTTCCTTCCCACTTTGATATTGTGCTTACAGGATGCAATCTATCGCATCAAGCAGACTTACAACAAGATCTTTGATGAGGTTTACAAGCAGCGAGAGCAAGAGATTGCTCGCATCGAGGAGAAGAATGTCCGCATCACCAAGATTCTATCTGATCTATCCAGCAATGAGAAGATCTGGCAGCCTAGCATGGATGCTGATGAGAAACCTGAGAAACTTCTCACTGTAGAAGATTCAGAGGTACATGTCTTGAATTTGATCCATGAGGATCAGTTAGTAAAGCATAATTTGTTTGTTGTTTGGGGGATGAGGGCTGGAAGATTTTGTTTTGGGTAGATATTATTCTTTTTGAAATAATTGATATTTAGTTTCTTCTATTTAAAGCACTTTACATATCCTGTTTATATGTCAGTTAACAAAAATAAACTTTAACAAACAAACAAACAAATGAAAACCCTTCCATTCAACAGATCAGATCTCTGTGTTGATTCGAACCAGGGATTTTTGTAAAATATGACCTAGGTCTAACACAATGAGCTTAATACTTGGTCCAAGTTTAATCTTTTAAAGATAGATTTGTGTTACATCATAACAAATGAAATTTTTACAGAATCCTATCAAATTTACCTAGAATGTTCAAACAAGATATATATGACATCTGCATAACATTTTTGTTACAATTAAGCCTTCAAAACCACTTGTTTTCAGGGAAATTCTAGAGTTATAAAAGCATTTTAGTGGTCTAAACCACCTTATAATACTTGGGAATGTTAGATAACATATAATATGCATTATTCAGAATGATTTTTAAGCACTTTTCTTCAAAACTCAACTTTACTCCCAAAACTGAAGGATCCTTGTACCTTTACAGTGTAAGAGCTTTATATTCTATGGTCTTATTTTGTTATTTTGTAGGTTGCAGGGGAGAAGTTTGTGAGTGCTGATCAGAAAGCTAAGATGGAAGAAGAAGCTAAGCTAGAAGAAGAGAAGAAGTTAGCTGCAAAGGGAGACAATGCCCGGGAGAGAGCTCTAGATATGATGATGGGTGGTGTGTTGGAAATCAAGAAAGAGGATGAACTCAAGAAGGTCAGGAAATATTATCATCATTATCATCATCATCATCATCATCATTGCTTTCATTACATTAATGTTTCAATTCTTTTTTGCTTATTATGACATATTTGTCTAAACACTCACAAATAAAACTAAGAATTTCACTGTAGAACGCCAGATATTTCACCAATTTATAAGGTTATGTTTTGGAGAAAGCAATGCTTGTTGTGCTATTCCAAATTTATAGTTGCCCCAACTCATCAATTCTCAAAGCTTTAAGAGACTGTATTGAATAATGCTTCTATTATACATGTACATGATATAGAAGTCTTATAACTGGTGATGATGGAGCTTGGCAACTCTAAATCATTTGATAGCTATGTGTTTTTGTTCAAGTCATTTTTTTATTTTGAAAATCTCATTTTTGGAGGTAAGGAATGTAATTATATGGACTAATCTCAGTTAGTAATATTTTTCTTCTTTCATTTTTCTGTGCAGGATATTCCAATCCCTATCTTCATGACAGTGAAGGGGTCTGATGAATGGAGCGATGAGGAGAAGAAGATCGCTGTGGAGTTTGAGAAGAGAGTCAAGGAGCTCAACGAAGAGAGGGAGAAATACAAGAAGGTTTGNAATGATTTCAAATGATTTTATTTCTCATGCAAAACATAATACAAAAATAATTTTTTTATAACAACAAATATGCAATGTAACAATAAATATATTGGAAATAGCACGAGAAAAGAGGAACTAACTTGAAGCAGAGCTTGTTGAAGTGTTAGTTCCTCAGATGCTTATGTTTTGGAAAAAGAAATGCTTGTGCTATTCCAAATTCAATTCTCAAAACTTTAAGAGACTGTATTGAATAATGCTGATATTATGTACATGATATAGAAGTCATATACACATGTATTATATAGTTGGTGATAATGGAGTTTGGCAACTCTTAATTATTTGAAAGCTGTATGTTTTTGCTAAATATATTACTCATTGTGGATGTAGTATCGAAAATAATATCGCGAGTGATATTCGTTTGTCTCGCAATGTGGTCAATAAGGAATCTAAAAGTTCACGACGTTTCGTGTGCATCTGCTACACTTCGTCAGATGATAATAACTACTGTAAGCAAGGGTCTTTTATACTCTACGGGAGGACCGGCGGAGCGGTCCAATAATTCCATCAATAATTGGAACAATAACGCAAAGTGCCTATTGTTTGACGCACTCAGTGATCGACCAATCACCAGGCCGCTGGATTCGGCCGCTGGTTCGGCTAGTGCACCAGGCCTATTGGCCGATGCATACAGTACTCAACCAATCAATTCCTTATTGACCACATTGCGAGACAAACGAATATCACTAGCGATATTATTTTCGATACTGTATGTTTTTGTTCATCATTTTTTATGGAAAATCTCATTTTGGGAGGTAAAGAATGTAATTATATGGAATATTAATCTCAATTAGTAATGTTTTTCTTGTTCTATGTATCTGTGCAGGATATTCCAATCCCTATCTTCATGACAGTGAAGGGGTCTGATGAATGGAGCGATGAGGAGAAGAAGATCGCTGTGGAGTTTGAGAAGAGAGTCAAGGAGCTCAACGAAGAGAGGGAGAAATACAAGAAGGTTTGTGATCAGAGTCTTATCACTCAGCGTATAATCAGCTCAAAACCAGATTGACATTTCCTCATGTAGTAGTCATAGTAGAATTACTGCAAAATGTTAGCCCGAAAGCTAAATTACATTGCAAGTTTTACAAGCTGTGATTTAAAGAACAATTCAACAAAACTTAGATATAGTCTAGTACAAATAATAAACTGTTAATGAGATTACATCATATTACATATTCCATACTTGCAAAAGATTATAAGTTACAAATAGTATAAATT
>BEXV01000147.1:375474-385839 GCA_003118195.1 Hemicentrotus pulcherrimus | reverse complement strand
TCTCTCTCTCTCTCTCACTCCCATTCACCGTACCGTCTTCTATCCCTCCGTTCTTTCCTCGCTTCCTGTCTCCTTCTCTCCCCTCCCTCCCCATCTCCCCTCTTTCTCATTGAGCAAAAAAGACAGCTCCCACACTCACCTGGGATTACAGCGATAAACTGCGGAGGAACGCCCGATTGGTTAACTCGCGGTGTGGGGACGGATATAGTTCAGTTGTTGCGTGACAAGCTAACAGCCTTCTATCTTAATAGCTCAATAAGAAGATGTAGAAGGTCTATGACAGGAAGGAAGGAAAGTTTAAGATGGCGTGTTGCGGCGACAGCTTCTAGTTTTTCTTTTTCAATGTTTAACGATATCCACATCCGACGTGTCCTGGAACCACCATTATGTCTGAACGTTTTCCCTTTGATTTCTTACATTTTAAAACTGCCTTTAAAAACATTCTGGTATCTTTAAGAAACTATTTTGATTCAATGATTCAAATGATCTTATTTCACATGCAAAACATAATACAATGAATAATGATATTACAAAAATATGCAATGAAACGACAAATATAATAGAACAAAAAGCACGAGAAAAGAAGAACTAACTCGAAATAAAACTGATGTGCAAAGTTCACCGTCAATTCAAGGTACAGGTGAACTTGCCGTGCTACATTCAGGTTCTATACCTCCAATTTGCGCGCTCTCCTTTTATATATCTATCCCTCAGTTACCCCTCTAGCTTCCATTTCCACTGACTTTATCCCCTACCTTACTCATTGATTGTCTTCACGCCTTCTCCCTCCCTCACTTTCTGGCTCTTTCTCTTTCTCATCCCAACTAGCACTGTCCCACCCTCCCTCCCTTTCTCCATCCCTCCCTTCCTCCATCCCTCTCTCTCCGTCTGTTTTCCTCTACCTCATTTCCCCTTCTCTCTACCTCATTTCTCCTTCTCTCTCTCTCTCTCTCTCTCTCTCTCTCTCTCTCTCTTTCTCTCTCCCTCTTTCTTTTAAGCCATCTCCTCTCCTTCTCTACCTCTCTGTCCCCCTCTCTCTCCACATCTCTCGCTTCCACCACCTCATTATAATTCTCGATATATTTGTATTTCCTGATCACCTGTTTCGTTTTCTACTCTTATCAAACATTTTACTCTTCTGAATCTTGACTTTTCCTCTCCGTTTTGTAGAAAACAGCTGCAGATTTTAGCGATCCTATGTTGTCAGTAGCTGTTATGCTACCTACCCCGTAATGGAAGGGTATGCCGATACCATCGGATGCTCTAGGCGTCGTCTAAGCTCGTCCACCCGCCTGGCTGAAAAGTCCTCCTAAAAGCTGAATTGATTTGTATTCGTTTGCATTTGAAATGTTGAACATCGTGGTGAATACAAGGAGAGACGCACAGTGATTTCAATTTTGTATTTATTTCTCTTTTGGAGAATGATTAAATCCTACTTCTGCTCCTCCTACATCATCGTCGCCATCATCTTTGTCATCATCCTTATTTAGATCCAAATTTAAGTTATTATTACCAATATCATTATTATCATCAATTAATTCAACATCAACGTCATAATTTCACTTACAGTGTATTATTATTATTATTGTTATCATAATAATCATCATTGTCGCCGTTGTCGCTGTCTTACTCTTTGTCGTTATCACCATCTTCTTCCCCACCATCTTCCATATCACCCTCAGCCTCCCCAACCTCATGGAAATGTTTCTTCCAATCGCGGTGATCACCTCCATCCCATTTTTCGTGTTCTCTTTTCCCCGTCTTTTTCCACTGTTTATTCTAATCCCTCCTTCTTTGACCAACCAACTTCAGTTTCAATAAATCCTTGGAATATTTTTGAAGAAACCTACCCTCGGGTATCACTATTGGTCAAGTAGAGGGCGGAAGATCATTTTTCATGCCCTAGAACAGTTTGAGACTCGTTTCCTTTAAAGCCTGTAGCTTGTCTTCTCTTATCCGAGCTTTGTAGAGTCAGAAAATGTTACGCCTCCGTTTTCCTGTAGGTCCTATTTTAGGTTTCTTTTCATTAACAGTCCCCTTCTCGCACCCGAATCAGAAGGACCATGTAGCTTGTCTTCTCTTATCCGACCTTTGTAGAGTTAGAAGATGTTACGCCTCCGTTTGCCGGTAGGCCCTATTTTAGGATTCTTTTCATTAACAGTCCCCTCCTCGCACCCGAATCTAAAGGATAACTTTAAAGACTACTTGAAACAATTTGTGTGTGAGAACTAAAAGGCATTAAAGTTAAATCCTTGTTTATCATGAGACTTGGTTTGTTTCGTTATTTTTCTTGTCGGACTTTTAAGTTACTTTCATCTTGTTTATGTAAGGAAATTATTCCTCCTGTTCGTTACCTTACTCATGCCATACTAGCGATGTTACTGTAACTCACTCTTTGATGCAGATTTTTTTTTTTTTTGATTCTGAGTTAAAATAAGATATTGATTATATTCACTGGATCAAAATGTCCATAATCACGTAATAATATGACCTTAGAGTTTAATTTTAGTGCTGGGGAACCAGGAACACGATAACTGTTTAAACAAATTGTTTAAAAAATCCAACAAGATAGCTACTATTTTGGAAAATTAACCTAAAGCAATTTAGATTAGCATTGTTCGTCACCTTTTGAAATGTACAATTATAACAATGAGGTAAAACGTAATCAGAACATAATTTATATCAGGCATGCAATAGAGTACCGAAATTGCCGTTGGCCTTGACTTGATCAGTTGACTTTTCGAAGATAGTTACGAGCGTGCTTTCTGAAGATTCAATGTCGGCACGTTAACTGTTAAACAAATAACATATAATTCAAACACGGTAGCAACCTTTTCCTGCAAACCAACCTAAAGCAATTTAAGTATTAAAGCTTTATGTGTCGCCTATTGAAATGTGCGATCGTGGCAATGAGGTAATACCTAATCAGAACATGATTTCTATCTGGCACACAATAGAGTACCGAAATTGCCCTTTCCTTAATCAGTTGACTTTTCGAAGATAGTTACGAGCGTGCTTTCTGAAGATTCAATGTCGGCACGTTAACTGTTAAACAAATAACATATAATTCAAACACGGTAGCAACCTTTTCCTGCAAACCAACCTAAAGCAATTTAAATTTGCTTTGTGCGCCACTTTCTGAAATCTACGATCATAACAATGAGGTAATACGTAATCAGAACATGATTTCTATCTGGCACACAATAGAGTACCGAAATTGCCCTTTCCTTAATCAGTTGACTTTTCGAAGATAGTTACGAGCGTGCTTTCTGAAGATTCAATGTCGGCACGTTAACTGTTAAACAAATAACATATAATTCAAACACGGTAGCAACCTTTTCCTGCAAACCAACCTAAAGCAATTTAAGTATTAAAGCTTTATGTGTCGCCTATTGAAATGTGCGATCGTGGCAATGAGGTAATACCTAATCAGAACATGATTTCTATCAGGCACACAATAGAGTACCGAAATTGCCCTTTCCTTAATCAGTTCACTTTTCGAAAAGAGTAACGTGCGTGCTTTCTGAGGATTCTATGTCGGCACGTTAACTGTTAAACAAATAACACATACATCAATTCAAATACGGTAGCAACTATTTTCGGAAAACCAACCTAAAGCAATTTAAGTATTAAAGCTTTGTGTGTCGCCTATTGAAATGTGTGAATATAACAATGAGGTATTACGTAATCAGAACATGATTTTTATCGGGCATTCATTAGAGTACTAAAATTGCCCATGAAGAGATCTGTTGACTTTTCGAAAATAATTGCGATCGTTTTTTCCGCAGATTCTCTGTCGGCATGTTGAAGTGCAAAACGTAGAGTGGATAAATGTCATAATGTATGTGTCGGTGAGGATGAGCCCAAGTGGGTAAGGTCTTACATCAATGTAATCGATAGGTCAACACGCTTGTAAATAGTGGAGTATGGTGGGTCCATGTATTGGGAGGGGAAGGGCACTGGTATCATAGGGGGAGGGGGAACAGGTGTAGAACAGTAAACTAGTGCTCCTCCATCTAGCATATAAATATTGGTGTGTACTGCAAGGTTCTGGAATCATCAAAACGATAAGAAACTTGGCCCAGTGTTAGTAAAGTTACAAACACTGTACACAGAAACATGTATATGGGACTACACTATATCTATCCAGTCCAGATAGATATAATAAATTACCAAATATATCAATTAGTGGGTGGTTTCCCGGCAAAATGTGTATATTCGTTCACATGATAGGTAATAAGAGATTCCACTTCATTTTTTTTTGAGAAGGGGGTGTTTCCAAAACTGGTCTTTACCTTTAAATGTTTCTTTTTCTCTCTCTTTCTTACCACGCCTCCTTCTCTGTGTGACGCTGTCTGCCCCCTCCTCCTCATTATCCTCATTTTCTCTAGTATCCTGTTCCCTTCTATTCTGTACAGGAATAAAACAATAAATAGCGCCTGTGGAAAGGGTCGTATCATCATATTTCACCAGTTCAAGTTACCCATTTTCCTTCTCCCATTATTATTCTCCTTTTTTTTTTTACCACTAATCACCATTGCTGGGCCGTGCCTTGTGCTCCCTTGTAGCTTGGTCACTGTTCATAAGCACCGCCAATGGGGAGAATAAGTCTGGTGTTACTATCTAACCAATGCGTCTAAATGCTAAGCTTTGCGAAAGCTTCGATTCACCATCATGTTGGTGTGAGTTTGGTGTTAATCTAGGGTAAATCTCCTATACCTTCAAGGTTTTTAAGGCTGGTCTTGTATTCAAAATTTTGTTTTGTCTACTATAAGCCAGTTCATGGTTATTACTGTACATGGGCACTTGGGCGGATAAAAGTCACTCGTGTTAGACTGCAAAGACCTTTGGTAAAACAGGTCGAAACGAATACTGGTTATTAAAAGCACAATTGAAAAGACTTCCATCACAAAGACTGTCCATCATGATATGAACTGTGCGAACAATTCAAAGACGCCTTTACGTTATCCCAACATGATTTTGTTAACGTTGAATAATACATTGTATTAACAGAGCCCTTTAATTTGTGTTATACGTATGAATGAATGTTATGTAATAATTATTCCTTTATGTTCGATTATACATTCCATGATAGACAGGTGGCAGACAAAATTCTCTTGACACGTTGACTAAGGCAAACAAATGTATTTACTTCAGCTGTTGATATTTCAAAATGCAAGCAGTGCAATTTCCCAATGTTTAAAAGATCTGTGAATGTTTGACATCACTTGAATATGTGCTATCTACGGACCGGTCTATTGGTATTTAAAAAAGTACCGAAATGGAATAAACTTATTCACTGAAGAAGGAAAAAGGGAGAAAAGGGGAATAAGGGGCACTTTCTTCCTCCAGCGGCTCGCATGTCTCAATAACGCCGTTTATTCAAAACTTTCCAACGCGACGGGATGTTTTCTGTCTCCTTTTCATCCGTCAGCACGAAAACTACGGATCTGTTTGGAGCCAGAAGGGCGTTGGCTTGTATCACTTAACACATAGTTAATGCCCTTCTAGCTCTGAACAAAAGTATCAGCAAAATTAAAATCCGCAGATGGAAGCGAGAGAAAAAAAGTAAAGTTTGTTGACTGTTTTCCTGAATTGGATAATTCAGATAAGTCTGATGATCCTGGGGGAAATAGATGAATATGGATGTAGGAGAGGAAAGCATTCTTTTATCCTCTCAGTCACTTTGTTCTGTATCCGGTTTCAATCTGTGTATACCCCGGGGCTCGCATAGCCTTGGCATTGCATCCCCTTTCTTTGCAGGGGCACCTTTCATAAAATGGGTGGCAATGCATTTTGTTTGGAAGAAGGGGTGCTACCCCTCAAAAAATGATGGGGGTTAATTATTGATATATAGTTCATCATAATTTTAAGATGCTTTTATTGTTGCAAGAGAAATACCATACAATTGGAGAGAAAGATGTGGACTCTTTTTGTTTTCGTTAAGTTCGAGACCCGAACCCCCCCTCCGGTTAAACAAAGTTTTCGTTGCCCCTTTCCCTCAAGTTTCCCCTACCTAGCTTCTCTGCTTGTTCTTTTGAGTTCCTCTAGCTCACCTCCAAATCTGCCTTCCCATTGCATCCTTCTTCCCGCCGTTGACTTTTTCTATTTTTGTAGCAGTCTTTATACTTTCCATTGAGTGTCTTACTCGATAAGTATAATCCCAGACCTCCCTCACCCTATTTTCCCCCTCTTCCCCTCTCTCTCTCTCTCTCTCTCTCTCTTCACCTCTTGCTTTTTTTTAAAAAGCTGTCTCTCTTCTTCATCATCAAATAAACTGTGCCATGTAATATTGGTTATTATTTAACATTTTTCTATTTTTTTTCTCCATCTGGCTTAACATCCATTGTTACGACATCTTATTTTGTATTAAAATCAAATTTCACAGTCAATATACAAACCATATATAATATTTAATAATATTTAGCTTTAATATAGCGCTTAATACAATGTCTCTCAGCGCTTTACAAATATACTATTACCCCGGTCATTGGATTCAATGCTTGCCAACACACGAGGTGGGCACAATCTCCGATACCAAACGATACCGTGCCACACTGTTCCAATGAAAATGTTTTTTTTTTTTTATAAATCGTATTGTAAATCCTTGTCGTAAACAAATCAATCGCTGAAAAAATAATGTCTTCCACCAAGGGAAAGTCAAGTAAATCCGAGCACAACAATTAGTGTGCAATGTTGTGTATTAAAAGGCAGGACATTTTCAGTAGGAAACGGGGGAAATAAAGAGACGGAAGGAAGGATTGGATGGTAGAAAAGCAGATGAAAAGCTTCATAATGAAATAGCCTACACAATAACTGATATCATCTTATTCCGCGGGGGAAGGGCTTGATGTATAAGTTTCCTTCTCGTCAAAGAAAACGTTAGTTTCCGGTAAAGATTTAAAATATATGGGCTTTCTAATTCTATGTATGTCGATTTTTAGAAAGGCGTCTGAAAGAAGATTTCTTTTGAATCCCCATTCTTATGTGTGCCAATTGATTTTGGAATTTTGTCAAGAAATAAATGAAAAGTCTCGACTTAATAGTTTGTTCGTAGTCCCACCTATTTTTGTGTTCATTGAGATCTTCAGCAAGATGAAATTGACTTCTTTTCGCTTTGATCATCCAAGAATTTCGAAGTATACATCTTTTTAAAAATTTTGTGTTCGCCTACTACATAATCAACCTTTCTCAATTGCTTCTAGGCATTTTATCTAACAATATAATAACAAGTCCATTCCTCAACTTTATGTTGAGATACAGAGTCTGATTCCTCAGGGGTTAAAGCATTAGAAGCAAGGTCGAGCCTGTCAAGTTAGAATATCTCATACATAAGCTGTGCCATCCGGAAGGATGTGAGAGGTATAGCCGGTGAGAAGGGGAGAGGAACATGGGCTGGGGTGAGGGAGGACGGATGGGAGGGGGAATGGACGGGGTAAGAGAGAGAGTGAGAGAGAGAGAGAGAGAGAGAGAGAGAGAGAGAGAGAGAGAGAGAGGGGGGAGAGATGAGGGGTGAGATGAAGGAAGGAAAATGAAATCATCTCTCTAGTGGAGGGTGGGAGGTATTGAAAAAGAGAGAGAGAAAGAGAGAGAGGGGGAACGATAAAGAACGATGGAAAAATGAATGGAGAGCGAGAGGTAGAGAGACAAAGAAAGAAAGAAAGGAAAGGATAAAAATGGACAGAGAGAGAGAGAGAGAGAGAAAGTGAATGGGAGAGGGAGGGATAGGGAGAGAGAAGGAGACACAGAGAGAGAAATTAAGAGACAAAACACATGTATAAAGAGACGAAAAATTTAAATCGGTTAGAACAAAGAACCAATCAATGAAGGAAAAAAACTTCATAATAGTGTACAAAATAAATCATAAAAACGCTTAACAAAAGCATTGAAATAATAATATGATTATCTTACATGAAAATAACTAAAATACCTAAGTTTGTAAGTTCATATCTACCGTAGATTGCAATGTCTTTGTTGAAGCGGTTTTCAGACCTTCACGAGAGAGGGTGCTCTTTCTTTTCAGATGCGATGGAAACCGGTTGTTGCTTTAAGCCGCCTAAATTATACAGAATTAACTATAATCTTGCCAAGCATTAAAAGACGTGAAAAGTATGGCACTTGTCGTTGGGACTACACACGATGTAATTTTACCCAAAGATTTTAACTATTATATACATTTTTTTTTTTTTGGGGGGGAGCAGTAGGTAATTCAAAGAGAAATTATTTTACCATGAAACGTTTTACTTAGTTTAAATGATAGCTGCAAGCACATACAGGCACTTATATTATGTTTATCTTATTCATAAAATAATAATAATAATAGTGGGTTCTTGTATAGCGCTTACCCTGGCTTTAGCACGGCTGCCATACGGCGCTCTAGCATTTCAAGGAATAATTTCCTACCAGGTACCCATTTACTTTACCTGGGTGGAGTGTGGCAAATGTAGATCAATGTCTTGCCAAAGGACATTAGTGTGGCGGTGGGACTCATATGTGCATTAAGCGTGTTAATTAATTCTTTCTACATATTCTATATAATGTCATGTACTGTATATAAGTATTAATTAATCAAATGTAAATGTATGTTTCGAAAGACGATAAAACTATAAAAATCGATAAATCAATTTTCAGCTAAGAATTCCTTCTATCATATTCTCCAATATACATGTAGGCACACAACGAATGAGAAAGCTCGCATATTATTTTCATCTTTTTCCAGAACTCAACCTTCTCCTTACGCTAGATGAATTCGTTTGAACAACAAGGTGATGTGGCATTGGGCGAACACCTGTGTGATAACCATGTGCTTTAAAGGTATCACAAAGTTTTGGTATGGGGTCATGAATTTGGTTTAAACGAACATAGAAGCATATGCGATCCTACAATATGCAGTGATCGTTGTCGCGGTTGAAATCAAGTCTAAAGTTATGAAATTCTAAATAATAAACGCTTTATGTTGTATAGCGCCCTCTCAAGGTCAAGATATTAATTAAGCTATAAAACAATGTTTCTGGACTAATTTTGACCGATAAGCTATTCCCGTTTGGTAGGTATATATCACAACTATATATTCTGAAATTTTCAGGGTCGCAGCTACCATTGTACGGCCGTATGCGCTATTTGAAATTTATCAAAATTTATCGGGAGTACCGATAAATGTTTATTTTCGTTTTTTCTCGAAAGCAGAAGTGTTTTAGGGGCTAATTTTGTAAGTGCTTATTAAACATCCACAGGGGCATCCAAATATGTAAAAATAGTAAAGAATCATTATTCCCCCAATTTTTCAAAATTTCCCAAAACTTTGTATTACCTTTAATTTATCACGAAAAGAACCCCAAAGCTACAGGATTCATGAAAGTGGAGGCGTATGTTGACCCATCTAAAAAAGAAGAAAAAAAAACAACATATGTGTTGATCAGGGTGTTCCAACCCCAAAGTGGAGAATACTTTCATTATTAAACAAAATTAGGAACAGTTTCATGGAGGGGAATGTGTACGACACAACTTACGTAAGTCGAATAGGCACCTCTTATTACTGAAGATGTACGGCCTTTGCTTGCTCTGTACAGCCGGGGAGCAGGCCGCCGTCGTACGCACTCAAAATACCAGATCGCATGCTAATTAAAAATTGTCCTTGAAATGTCCTTTCACCACCTGCGAATAGAGAACCGCCCAAGGCTGCACAAGCGGTACTGCACTTCTGCTTCATTTGTATATCCGTATACGTGGAGTGAGAATAAGACGTGCAGTGTCGCAGTGCGTGAGATTCCTAGTAAAAATCAAACAGTAAAAACATACATACTAAGGAATTATTAATGCAATGCGATTTTCCAACGGTGAGCATTATCATCCTGTACAAAAAATATATATTTCTAAAGAAATTATACCTAAATCTAGCCGACCATGCAGCTTTAAATTCCAATTATTTCTGTGTATAAGCAAGCTCAGGCATTTTGCCTACGTCATCCCCCTGGCTCTGTTTCGCTTTTGAATAGCATCCTAAATTTACACGGAAAATCGCGTAACGTTAGACCAATGATTTACGATAATATTGAATGACCATTCCCTAGACATGATAATTGGATAACATGTTTCCATCTTTCCATGGCTAGGTTGAATTCCCGTCGGAATGAAATAATGGTTAATTTTCTTTATTCATTGATTTTCATTTGCTCGTGTAAGCAGCAGGCCTAAAGTGCCGTGCACTTCTTTATCTCTTCTGACTAGTATGTGGGTGATCTTGGAGCCAGACAATTAAAATCAAAACTTTGTTTTCTTCTCCATTATAAGCGAGAAATTCTAGAGGGTTCGTGGGCGTAAAATACTCACTCTCTAGAGAAATAGAGAGAAAGAGAGATAGATAGA
>BEXV01000147.1:365333-375377 GCA_003118195.1 Hemicentrotus pulcherrimus | reverse complement strand
GGGGGGGGGGGGAGCGGTACGAGGATTGGGGCTATACATTATTCTCTCTGCAATTTGTTGTTTTTTAAATGTACATAGTATCGGAATAAAAATAGCAGCAAGTTTAATGTTCATAAAAATCACGATTGTTAACAATTGGCTGTTATGTTAGCGTTGTAAAATCAGAATATAAAAACAATAAAAGGATGCAATGACTTCGTCATGCTCAAACCCTGTTATTAAGGGTTAAAAAAAAAATGCTGTATTCGGCATAATTGTATGCACTTTTTATTAGCCTACAGATTATATCTGTCAAATGAAAGATTGTTCCTTTAATTCAATACCCCAAGCACTGTGCCTGGGAAGACCGATGTCCTGTTAGCTTTCGATGTATTTCTCATTCGCTCATATTTTACAAAATTCGTTGGAAAATTGATGGAAGAAAATATCTCAAAGCTAAAGAGCAATGACTCGGATCAAATGTCATGAGTGTTGTTGAATCAGAATTTTGATCATATCTGATTTTGTTTTCGCGCAAAGATTCATCACGTCGTACCGGAGTCAAAGAAGATTACCGGTTTTAACGCCAATCAATATATGAGGGATTGAACCTTTGAAGATGCGTTTAAACAATGGCGTAGTTCCGGGGGAAGTGCCCCAGCCCCCCCCCTCATTGAATAATAAACAATAGTAAATTAAAAAGAATCCATCGAAAAGAGGTAAGGAGAAAAGGAAAGGGAGTCGGGGAACGTTAATGTTGAAAATAGGTAAATATTTGGAACTCCTCACATTCCCCCTTTCAGTGGCCTATATTCGCACTTCATCCATCTAATAATGTCAGTGCCCCTCCCCCTCCCCCCAGACCCACCATGCCAATGCCCTCTCAATAACTGGACCCATTTTATGGCACTGAAATTAAACCAGGCAGGCAAACAATGATATACCACCGACATAATCTTTTTTATTATTGAATTTATACTTTTAAAAGGGTCCTTCACAATTAACCAGTGCCATATTTTTTCTGAAAAGGATTTCGTCATTATAACCCAACCAATTTGGTTAATTGGCTCAAAATAACAAATAAAAACGGTTATTTGGGGCAATGTGCTCCGGTCGATTAATGTTTTTTTTCTTCACATAATTCATCATAATAACAAATTAAGGTCTCATTTTTGCTGATTCTATCCAGAAACAAGGTCTGTAAATATGAATCAGTAATGTTGGTTAAAATTTGCTATGAATATGTTTTTCTTTAATAAGAGCGCACTGTATAAATTATGAGGAAAAAAAGAAAAGCCTTTGTGGGTCCGTCTGCTAACTGCAAAACTAAGCCGGTACATAGTTTCTAATCCGTGTAGTGCTATCTGCTTGAAATGGTGTGTGCCCTAGCTGCCTTGGATTTTTTTTTTTAGCCTAATCCATTTAATAAGTGACCAACGTGACCACGCCAATTCAAAAGTAGTATTTCTAGTGATCTTAAAGGGACTTACTTACATATTTCAGATGAGAGAAAATGGTGCTAAGGTAGCGAATTCAGTGCTAGATGTACAATTAAAGATAACCTGAAACTCTGATCGATTACTTAATTCTCTCGACTATATTCTTACTATTAAATTACATTTTAGGTGAATGTAAATCGTCACAAAGCAACGAATTAGCTCTATATACCATTCCAGACATAGTAAGTGTCCTCCTCCCTTTACTCCGCCTCCTTTTTTTGAATGTCAGAGATTAATTTAGACCTGGCCTAATCAACAAATATTCCAGCAGTGCCCCTAATTTAAAGTGAATCTACATGGAATAGGACGGATCCTCATTTCCTTCTGTTTCCTTTGGGCTATTTCGTACATGTTTTGGGAATCGGGAAACCTGTTGGGGCAGGGNGGGGGGGGGGAACACGTGTCACTCTCTTGTGCCGGGTGTGAAAACAACACGGCTGAAATAAGTAGAACGTAAAGAAAGCCGACATTTAAAAGTAAACCACGTTATGCTCTGATTTTTAAGGACGGCTCGTCTTATTTACGTGGCCTAGTTGTCAATATCTTCATGAGATGACTCAGATAACATATATTAGGCTTGGAAGCATGTTTTTTCGCAGAGGTTTTTGAGTGAGATGATCGGCTTTTTCGAGCAGGGCGTCAATTACTTTCAGTGCATGTCTTGCTCTTAATTGGATGTACGCTCGATTATCCTCAATACCATAATTATGGAGGGTGAGAGGGGGAGGGGGAGGCCCTATTTCACCATAGAACAACGCCCCCATATACACTGAGATCGCGATTTTACCAATAATCATCACTCTATCCACTGTAAAACATAACAATGTTATGACAAACTATTGGTGTTAAAAAAGTGTAAAAAATGGGAATAACTGGATTTAAAATACAAACTAAAAAAATTAGGGGAAGAGGAGGTAGGGGGGGGGTAGGTCACATAGTTTTACATTATACGCCACTCCCACAGGAAATAATTTTGTCTCCACTCGTGGGTTTTTATCGGTCCTTGAGTAGTTTAAAAATACAATTCTAAATGTGCTATGAGGGTTGTGTCCACCCAACCTTGGGCATTTAAACAAATCCAAAAAGTTAATTATTTGCCAATTTCGTTAGTAACTTTTCTATTATTTTGTTGACCCTAATTGGAAAATATAACACTCAATTTGGTAAAGAAAAATCCCAAATGTGGCTGGATACATGACTAACCTCGTGTTGGGCAAATTTTCCCCAACATTTTTAAGAGGAACAAATGATTAGTAGATCTATATCAGAATCGGTGTTTGTATGAGTATCCTATTATGTATACTTGTATACTTTTGTAAATATTAATACATGCACATGCTTTTCATCATCCACCCTCTCGCCATAGCCTATCTTTCTCATATTCATTTCAAAAAACAAAATGATTTAGCTTTGTAATCGAGGCCGATGTTCGCTTTCTGAAAAGGCCGCGGGTTTAAAGGATTATCATCTTTCATAATTACATTTATTTCATCTGGTACTTCAATTTTTTCCCGCCCATGTCTGTCTTTTCTCCATCATCTTATTTTCAAGGTCGATATTTTAGCCTCTCCAGGGCTTACGGATCATGTAACAATCTTGTAACACTTGCAACGAACACACTTTCCTGCCATAGATCCGATACCCCCAAGTGTTATTCATAGCTCCGTTCCCATCGAGGTAATTTCGATTTAAATATTTTGAAGGGAGTCTAAAATATTACACAAAATGTAAAGGAATAATATTTTTAGGTTGTAGCAACATTTGGAATAAAATCATAATACTCGTAGCAATATAATAATGATGAGAAGGATAAAGCTCTCATATTTAAATCTTTACAATAAATAGAAATAATAATCTCGGGCAGGCTTTTTGGTTATTCTGATCACGATCGCAATTGCTTTCGAAAAATCAACCTATAAAACAATTTCAATGGCCTTGTACGTCATCTTTTGAAATGTGCAAAAAACATGAAAATGACGAATAACGTAACCCAAAAATGATTATTTTGTATGGTATATATACAATAGGGTATTGAGATCACCCTTGAGTTGATGTATCAAAAATAGTCGTGATCGTGTTCCTGGCTCATCGATAACACATCGATGGACCTCATTACATCAATATATTTGTTTTCAAATTATATTCGGCTTCTTTCCATTTCAAATGTTCGTTGAATTAAACTGTAATTATAAGTGAATATCTTATCATCAGCATTGTGTAATATAAGAAGCATATTGGGAATAGCATGTCCAATTTGATCAGTTGGAGATCATTAGAAGGAAGCAATATGCACGTTTGTGGTGTGAAACTGCATCAGCTAACTTTCATGACATTCAGAGAAAAGGAGAAAATGAGAGGGAAATGAGATAGGGACTGAAAGGGAAGGGAAGATCGAGAGAGAGAAAGAGAAAGTTTGTTGGGGGATGCATGGATAAGAGGTTTGAGAGAAAGAGAGGAAGATAGGGAAGAGAGAGAGATAGAGAGAGAGAGAGAGAGAGAGAGAGGGGGGGGGGGTAGATAACAGAGTGAACAGAGAAAGGAAGAGAGAGAGAGAGAGAGAGAGAGATAAAGAGGAGGCGGGTAGATTTTTAACTAAATGAACAGAGGTAGGAAGAGAGAGAGAGAGGGGTGCGAGAGTTGGGCTGGTATATCATGACAGTATCCTTGCCTCGAATTACGTTCAGTCGCAGGATATTTTTTTCCTAAATATTTACTTCAACGATTTGGCGTTGCGGTTCAAACTCTCATGAAATCGACATTTCCTACCACCTGTCTTATCGTTTCCATCTCTTTGCATCGATGAGCCTACTAGCTGGGTCGTTGAACTCATGTCTTGTTCTTATCATTCACCTCAATAAATACAGAACTATTCAATTGAATTCCAATCAGAATAAACAGAAGGCATGTTGAATAATCCGGTAGAGCGCCCTCCTATCGAAACACTAAGTTGCAGGTTCTAATCCAGTCTATAGGCGAATATAGCTGGAACTTGTGTCGTGTGTGAACGTACTCCTTTTACAGACCCGGCAAAACAAAATATAGTACTCGATTAATGAATTTACTTTCTCCTACTTTTCCCTTCCTACTCTCTTTGTTACCTCTTCCCTGTGTCTCCTCCTTTTCTATCCCTTCCATTCTGTTCTTAGTCATCCCCTCTTTCCATCTCACTACTCTCCCCTTCCTTTATCATATACACCCCCTCACAAAATACAATTATAGCATTACACCTGTTTTTTTCTATCTAATGGATCATGAACCCATACGGGCCCTAAATTCCTCGTAAGTTTCACTCATATACCCATATAGCTCCACGCGTATTATTTGTTGGGTTGGTTCAAATGAAGAAAGTAGATATTAAATTATTGACTTGTAGGAAAGCTCACGGAATAAAAGATATATAGGTATGGATATATTGCTGTCTAAAATTGATTGGAATAGCTCAAACGGAATCCCCATCTGCAAGCACGGTTTTTAAAAGGTTAGTTTGAAGTATGTTTATTCTTTAGACCCTGATTTTAAGTTCCAGTTTTTTTTTTGTATAATAAAAAGGAAAGCAATGTAATCATAGTTACTTTTTTTGTTTGTTTGTTGAAATCATGAGAATAAGTATGACAAAACTACAGTACGAATGTATGCTGACGATCATACGTATGAAGTAAGGGAACGAAATATCAGTAAAGAGAGAGCGGGATGAGATGTAAAGATGAGAGAAAGAGAGAGAGAGAGAGAGAGAAAAAAAAAAAGAAAGATGGAGAGAGAAAGAGAGGGGTAATGGAGAAAAGGAAACAAGGAAAGAACGGGAAAGAAAACGAAAAAGCCAACAACAACAAAAGGAGGGGAAAAAAAGAAAAATATGTAGAAAGAGAAAAGGTATAGATATAAAAAGAATGATATAATCATAATTTTAAACAAAAAGTGAAAGAAGAAAAAATGTTGATGGAGAGAAAGACTGAGAGAGAAGATGGACGCAACGAAAGGTCACTGACACGTATATGCAGACTACACGCTATACGAAAACAAGTAGTGAAAGCTGGAGGCTTGAAATTAAAATGTTGTCCGACGACGATTTACCTGTCCCTTTGCAAATGTTCATGAACAGTTGGTCAATTCTCTTACGTCATTAGATGCTCACATGACAGCGGATACAAAGGAGACAGTTTTATCATTTGGGATGAATTTGTGCTCGAGAAAGAGATGCATTTCCCGCCCCTTGGGCCGGCTAAGGGAGTCTGTCAATCTCCCCATTGTTCAAGTAGAAAATAACCGGTTCAGTTAAGTGACCGCAAGACGTGCACATCTTTTTTCAATCCACCATATACGTCCCTTGGCTTTAGTGCCCACACTATCTCTTTCATTCCTTCTTTATTTCTGTATTTATTTATTTCTGTCCCTTTTCATCTATCTTAACCCCCTTCCCTATCCCGTCCCCTCTAATTTCTTTCATCTTTTCCTTCCTTATCTCCCTCCCTCTCTCTCTGTCTCTTTCTCCCTTCTTCTTCTTCTTCTTCTTCTTCTTCTTCTTCTTCTTCTTCTTCTTCCTTCTCTTTCCGTTCTCTCTATTACTCTCACACTCTCGTTTTCCTTTCTCCTTACCTGTTATGGCATTTCAATTTGCCTGCCCAATCTCTTACTTTTTTCACAATGTTTTTTTTTTTTCTTCTCCAAAATTAAGTCCCCGAGA
Organism: Hemicentrotus pulcherrimus; assembly: GCA_003118195.1. Lineage (NCBI taxonomy): Eukaryota > Metazoa > Echinodermata > Echinoidea > Camarodonta > Strongylocentrotidae > Hemicentrotus > Hemicentrotus pulcherrimus. The sequence continues at coordinate 369,218 of BEXV01000147.1, read as the reverse complement.
TGGGGTTTATTGTTTGCAGGCTCATATAGAATATTAATGCATGAGTCAGTAGAAGAAAATTCTCTCCCTCCTTAGAAACATAATAAATTATTATGTTGTTGCATCATTGATGTATGTCTGTCTGTCTGTATGTGTGTGTGTGTGTGTGTGTGTGTGTGTCTCTCTCTCTCTCTCTCTCTCTCTCTCTCTCTCTCTCCCTCCCTCCCCTCTCCCCTCTGTTATCCCCCTTCCTTATTTCTTTCTAGTCTCTCTCTCTTTCTTTCTTTCAATATCTCTCTCTCTCTCTCTGTTCCCCCCTCTCTCTCTCTCTCTCTCTCTCTCTCTCTTTCTCCCTCTCTTTCTCCCTCCCTCTCGCTCTCTCTCTCCTTTCAATCTCTCCATCTTCAAACATTATTCAACGGATAGTAGATATTGATTTTCTGTCATAGGCAAAATGACCATACAACTAAAGCCATGTTATCCGGTAAACTGTTCGCATTGCCAAAACCACGCAACCAATGATGAATTATTAATGATAAATTTGAGTTCTTGCTATGCGATCTAATGCTGAACAGGTTCGAAAATATAGCAATTTATTTCCGTTCAAAAATGGGCTAAATGCACTTATAGCGTTCTTTTTATATAAAAAACTAGTAAATCAAGGATTTATAATTTACCACTTTTTCTTGAAGGGTTCGTTGTATATGGTAGGAGTATTGCCTTACATCATTGTCATCTAGCAATGAACTCTTGAAGGGGGATTCCAAAAGAGGCCAAATCCACAAATTTAAAATCTTGTTGCAAAAAGTAACTATAAAACCTTTGTCGACCGTCTCTTTTCGCACGTTTAACCCATTTTAAGAATTCAAATTCGATGCTAAACACATTTAATCAATACTGTTAGTAAAGCATATTTTATCGTCTTTTCTAATGAATATTGGTTAATCATTTTTTTGTTGTTGTTGAAAGAAATCGTTATTTCTCCCCCATAAACGCTTCCAGGTGTTTTATTACAAAAGGAGCTAAATCTAAAAATATTCGTTGAAATGTCTAAAATATATTATGTTAAATTTTCTTGAAATTTTGCACTGATCGTCTAATTTAGATTATATTGGTAGAGGTAACTGTACCATACACAACAAAATCGTAACACTGAACTTTAGGAAACATGGTACTCGTAATCGCCACAGTAGATTTAAGTTCTTATGGAATTAAACGAGCTTGGATTTAGCTCATTTTGAAACGAAATTTCATTATCTAAATTGTCTACTTTTCGAAAATATATATATTTTTTAAATTCAGAATAGTGCGTTTGATTCTCATTTGTCAGATGTATGTAGCCTATTCATCTTTTAAAAAATTGTCTACATATTGAAGGTGTTTATCTCGCACATATTATTTCTGGTATTTTAATCGAAACATTCGTCTATACAGTGAATGTGTTATTGGTCTTTCAGTGTGAAAGATAGATTAAAACAGTCTAAACAGAACATTTTCCTTGTCAAGAATTGTCGAAAAATGTTCCATTTTGCGAAAAAATACATTTTGTCCAATTAGTTTTATCAGTTTTATAGGAGACAAATTGGGATGCAATGACTCCTTGCTTCCCGTCGGTTCAGCCGCCTTTGTCCATCACTAATTGGTTGCATTTCCCTGATAAATTCTTCAACACGCACGTCATTAGGGACTTTCAGATTTACGTGGCGGTCCACGTTCTCTTCGTGTAAATCTAAAAGTCCCTAATATTGAATGTTAATGGACCTTATCACGTGGGTATGTCGCTCTCACATGCAAGACACTGAAAAAGGGTGTAGGAGTCACGTGACTGCTATCAAGAGGCGCCAGTAAAACGTGTGTTGTACACATCTGTTTCGTTATACGATGCATGTCATGCGACGACAGGGCGTGTGTTAAACAGTGATTTTCTATTGCACGATATCAGGATCCTCAATGAAAGGACAATAGTTTATTGAAAAGTACATCGAAGGTGAATATATACTGTTGCAGATATTTCGGTTAAATACTTGTTGTCTAGGCGTTTCCAAATAAACAATATCAAAATGTAAGATATATTTAATTATATCGGGTAAGATGAGTTTGGTTTTAGGATTATTGTAGAAAATTTCCAGTTGTTTCCCTCTTCCATTGCAATTCTGATAAAGCTAGGCACATGCCCACTAACTTACTATCAGGTGTAGTTTTTGTGCTTTATTTTTGCAACTTTTGTTTGTTTGTTTGTTTAATTGTTAATTTGTGTGATTTGTATGATCGGTGTAAAGTCGGTCTTGCCTTTGTGACTGAGGAATCGTATCTTGATCAGATGGACAGATTAGCCATGCTTTTCCCCCATTTTTTTGTCGTTTTGCTCGATGCCTTCAGAGTCGATTCTACCGCAAACAGCTTTATCGTAATTAATCGCAAAAAAAATTCATCGAGTCAGTTTTTTAAAGGACGAAGTTCAAGTACTTCTTACAATAAAGGATTGCCACGCGTTCAAGCTTAGCTTTGATATGTGGCAATGCTTCTTCATAATTATTATAAGTTAGTTTACGTTGATGATGACTATGAATCAAAGGAGTTGTTTATTACTATTAAAAGCTTACCAGACCCGTACGCAGCGGGGGTGGGGGTGGGTTTTAAACCCCTTTCAATTTTTGTTATGTGTGTGATTTATGATGACCCCCCCTCTCTATCTCTCTCTCTCAATATAGTAGGACACGTGCTTGCATTGTTACGAATATTTTTTTGTAAACCTATATAATTCGGTCATTCATCTACTTCAATGACAGATTTGAAATAGAAAAATTGGTAGAGAACTTGGTCTCATAACCGATTGAGTACACAGCATCTTTACTTAAGAAAAAAGCAACAATGCACATTGGCCGTCTTTACTTACGCGACAGAAGCAGAGAGTCGACACTCGAAGCGTATAATCATGACCTTCAATAAAGGTCGCAATGTTCTTCATGAGCTAATGAGCAGTCTCTGCTACTGCTATAATGAAATATTAACGCATGCAGTATAGCCTATTATGAAGGTTAATGATAACAAACAACTCATTAGGAGAAGGGTACAACATGAACAGATGTAAAATCATAACAATTTGCTCGTTCGGGTGGTGAATCCAGGCTTTTTTCACAATGGATACATTATTATTTTAGCCCGACATAGATCGAGGGATCTCAAATTAGAAAAATAATATCTTCATAGTACTTTAAAGACTTAAAAGGGACTTGCCATACCAATGACCTTAATTATACTGTGTGCTCTCGTCAACGATAATTTATTGAGAAGGAGCCGACATTTGTAATCACGAGATGCATGCGGAATCAGAGAAACACAACATTGAAGTATCTTACGCAATGGTGACCATTTTAACTCTAGTAACATTCTAGTAACTGCACGAGGGGCTTTAATCAAATGGTATTGAGCGATATCAAGGGGACAGCTTCGAGACTATTCAGAGCAAAGATAAATACACTTATTTGCGTTGTCGTGGCGATCTTTATTTTGTCGGAAAATATCGCTTTTAGTATTTCATTCCATATTTCTTTCCGAAGGTCAAATTATTGTGAGTGATTTCCCAATAGATCTCTTTGACGTATCCCAAAACAATATTGAAATGTTTCTGTTTTCGTTGCCATGGCGATTTTTATTTTGTCGGCAAATACCAGACTTGATTCTCATGCTAACCGGCGGATTCGAAATCATTCATCTAAATAATTGCCCTTCAAAAGAAATTGTCGGACTTATACATTTGATTCTATGGAAAGGTCGGACACTCTTTGTCATCACAACATCCATTGTAATCAATTTCATGTTAGATCTATCTCAGCGATTGCGCTATGATGCGGATTATATAGTTAGTTACGCTTGCAAAACTAGAAATTTATATGAATCTGAAAT
>BEXV01000147.1:332159-342897 GCA_003118195.1 Hemicentrotus pulcherrimus | reverse complement strand
TTTTTTTTTTTAAATTAATTTTTTTATCATTTGTTTAGATATTTCTTTTATCGAGAGGTCTGTGTTAATATAATTTTGTGGATGAAATATTTCCACACTGGCTTCACGGCAATTCTTAAGTATTTTAAACGGATTTTATTTCATTTTTTCATTTTCGTATTTCTAGATATCCTTTAGATATTTCTAAAGCTAGATCACTCACTGTGTATATTATGAAAACAAAATATGTACAGGGAGGATTAAAACGAGGCAATGTCCCACACCGATGGCATTTAAAAGTCTATACGTGTAGGGAGGGGGTCGATAATATTTGGCAGAATGGGCAGTTCTCCCAATGATTTCATAATTATTAATTTAGGGTTAAGAACAGTCTATTCCACTCAAAAGTGTTCCCCCTCACGATCCTAAACAAAGTCATAGGCCTGTGTCTATAGTCATTTAGTGATTATTCTGGTTATGAAATAACAAATATTTCAATTTCACTGTGACTACTGAAGGGTGAGATATACAAACATAAACAATTAAACAATTTTCTTGACATTAACAACTGTATACAGGATACGTAAAGTATATCATTCCAAGGATGTGACATTTCAAAAATCTATGTAATTAATCCCCCAGGTATTCCAGACATCTTACACCTTTCAAACACAATAATGTCACAGATGTAGGTTGAATAACAATTTATTCGAAATTACACAGTTATATAATATTGACTGCCCTTGAATGGTACAATGTATATCACATATTATATAGCAATATGGCAATTTTCCAATCAAACAGTGTCTCGACTAGTCTTGAAGTAAAATTTGGCAAGTCGAAATGAAAGATGATCCAAGTTTTGTATAAAAATTGGTGTTTAAATGCAATACTAGCAACGCATTTCATATTTAATATAAGCAAGTCTTTTGTTAAAAAGTAACATTTTATAGTACATGTAGTTTATTGGGACATTACAGCAATACTAAAGCCAGCATGGTTACGCAGCTCTATCTTGCTCATAATAATCAAGCATCTTTGACTGTAACAATATTTGACGCTGATTCTTCATCGGTGGGGTGACGTAATAAAGGGAGCAACAGCAATGCTTTAAAAATATTGAACTCCAAGAGGAAATCAAATACATGATTTAATTCTCTGGGAAAAGAGCCTGGTATGTAAAGCATGAATATTTATCCGGAAATTAAAATGTGGAAATGAATATCGCGTTCAGCTAGCCGAGGACACACTTATATTAAAGGAACAGCAAAACAGAAAGATAGGTAATATCACAAATATTGTCACTGGGGATTGTGGATGCAGCTCGCTTTTATAAACACGTGTTTTGAATTAGACGGCATCGAGCCGAAGGAAAATACAGCTTTTATGAACCCTCAGAGAGGGAATGAATAATGAGACAGCTCACACTATAAACAAACCGTGTTCACAAGGTCAGTTCGTGATCTGACATATAATTTAGAATTTATTCCATTCAATATACCTATTTCAAACACACATTTTGCCGTTATTTAGCAATAACAGTTCAACTGAATTTGTACATTTAACCTTTATTTAACTTTTGGACTAACATTTTTTACTTTTACTAGCTAGGCTGCTGTAGCATTATAACGTTACAACATATCACATGTTCAGCAAACATTATAAGAGATTTAACATTCAAAGTTGTCATAGTTCCTTCCTTTTCACTCTTTTCTTTAAATGGAAAAGTGTCAAATAACCAAAATTTATTAACCAGCAGTAGAAGCAATTAACAGTAGAAAATCCAAAGTTTCTACAGTTAAACTACCAACTAGTTGTCGACGTTCGTTGAATGTTCGTTGTATGTCCTGTGTCGATCAGCTACCATTCTTTTCTCAACCAAATATCGCCCGAAAATTGACGTCAAGCACTGAAGATCATCAGGTGATCAGTTGCAAATCAATCTGAGAACTGTCACCTACCCTTGGAAAAAACAAGAAGAGAAAAATCTTTCCAGTACCACTTTAATAGAAAAGGGTTTCGTAAACCTCACCAGCCGACCAACGTGCTCTGGGAAACTAATCGCTGACCACTGACAATCTTTTAAAGACTTAAAAAATCTCTTTACGACCGCTAACAACTAACCACCGACCAGTGGTTGTCGGTGGTCGATAATAGGTAACTCTAGTGTGACTTAGTCTTCTTCAATATTGGTTAACCTGTTGACTGACTTTCTACTTCCCATAGGCTTTATACAGTCACTTTTCTGTCAATGTAAGTCAATAAATTAATAGAAGACAAAAACATATGTAACATAGCTGAGCTGCTGCAAGTTTAACGTTACTCTCCTAACATTGAAATGATTATCAAGCTGAATGATTAATAATTTACATCGCTGGCAGTCGCCCAACAACGGAATTCAAAGAAAGTACTAGCTGATCCTCGATCATGTTCGACAAGATTACACCAGGTGTATGCTCTACATTTGAGGCCATGCATTTTAAATGGAGGGAGCTAGAATGACTGTCTTGTCAAAATGTTGCTTGAAAAATAAATACAAGCACGACCCCCAGTCATCATGATCAGCGTCTGCGTGAGTGTGTGTGTGTGTGTGGGTGCGCGCGCGCGTGTGCGTGTGTGTGTGTGAGTAGGGGGAGGGGAGAGAGTCATCAAAATGTCAAAATACAATGTACACACTGACAAATTCGTCGAAATAAATACGAATTCGCTCACAAAACTTTATAAGAAGGGATGTCACCCCTCTAGCGATCGAAACCCTTGCCCTAAGTTATACGACACACGCTCCAGATACAATCGCACCAGCGGCCAGTTTTACTCATAACCCTAACCATAAACGGCCTAACCTACAGCCATATCCCAAACCTAACTCTAAACCATTATCTCTGCCGAAATAAAGCCTGGGGCTGTTTTCGCCGCAGCGGAAGTCGGATCATTCCTTGCCCATAGTCCTCCGTCTAAAATGCATCGTAAAGGTCTTTTTCTGCCCGCGGGTATTGACCAAGATTCATCCGCCACTTGAGACAAGGTACCATCAAATGACTGCGCCTAGACAAACTAGTTCATTATGACCCCCAGGACAGTAGGCGGTAAAGGAACCTGGATATCTCTACATGCAAACAATGATATCTAGAGTACGGTTCGGATCAATTACTTTGTCTGAAAATATTATTTCACAGGATATTGACTTTTTTGAAAGGCATCTCTATGTTATAAAAAAAAATACATACCTGTATGCGTTGTCTTAGGGTTTTAGTGTGCTATAGGCTTGAAAACAAATCTGAAATCATCAGGTCAAAGAAATAAGCTGGTCATTTTTCTTAGCTACTCTGATTTCATTTTATAGCACTAGCCTGTTTAACGGGAGGGGCCCATGGGCACATGCCCCCGGCTAAACCAATTGTAAATTGTACCATAACTTTAGTTGAATAACAACCAACTAACACTAACAAACAACACAAAAAAACAGACAACAAATAATAGAACACAAAGGTGTACCACAAACATTAAAGTTTAATTGTATACACGTGCAACCCCTCCTCTAAAGCCCTCATCTCCAACATATGACTCTTGATTTGTTCTTCATAGGACCCCGCCAGTTGGTTTCATAAGCGAACTATCAAAAGTCAAAGTTCTATCGAAATCGAATTATATGGTAAATTGTTAATCTCGCAAAACCATGGCTTCACCGAAAACGCTGTCGGAAAGGACAAGTACACTCTTAGTCTAGATCATGGCCTGCTTCGTAGCTTCATCCATTATTGTATTATTTGACAGAAATCGAATTAATGTACTTTCTAGTAACTGCTGCACATGTTACTCTGTTTCACCCAAGTCGGAGTCTAAAATCAATCATCATTCTTTTAAAAAAGGGGGAAAAAGAAAAAAGGATGATGATTTACTTTAAAAGTAATAACAAAGTAGAACACGCCACCATCTTAAAAAAAAAAAAAAAACGCGCTATTATAATGAGACTGGACTCCTTTTGTTATTACCATTAAAGGCAGCATAAAAGTAGGTCATTTACAACCAAGAGATCGTGACAAAAACCGACACCGTTAATCCGACGCCATAGGTCACCTACATTATTAATCGGACATGTGAGGTGAGATGTAGAGATCGAAAGGAAAAGGGATGAGAAAGAGGAGAGTGGGAGGGATGGAAAGAGAATGGGAGAGAAGGAAAGATAATAAGATAAGTAGGAAAAGGAACGGGGGAAACCGGGTGAAAGAGAAGAAAATTGGCAAGAAAGTAGGAGACACAAGATCGGAATGGGAAGAAATTTGGAGACTAGAATAAATTATAGTCCTACACGTATTTACGGAAAGAGAATGCGAGTTACTGAAAGAGAACGGGGAAATATCGAAAGATTGAAAATGGGGAAACAGGAAAACAGAATGGGAAGAGATGGGCGTGGTCGCGATCGAAAGATTTTTGAGAAAGACCGATACTGCAAATGAAGAGGTACTGAAACAGTACGATAACAAGCGACAGAGACCAGTGATAATGGGTAGAGAAGGAAAACGAATGGGGAGAAATTGAAACAGAATGGGGAGAGACCGAAATAGAATGAAGAGAGATGGAAAGACAAAACGGCGGCTTGGAATAGCTTCGGTTGATCACTTTCAAGATACACGATTCCCCCAAAGGCACCTTACGTGTCAAACCAGATTATACCGCATCTATTACACCAAATTACATTACAATGACGATGCAGTGATCATTCACTCCGCTGTCGAGAAGTCAAGGGCTTCCGAAAGCATCTTCTCAATGACTACACCTCGCCCCCCCCCCCAAGACGCGGAACATTTGATTTTGAATAACCCGAACCGGTGCTTTATCATGTTCGTTTTATAGTCACATTTACTAAAGACCTGGAGGAAACTGCCAAAAAAAAAATCACAGAAGAAGAAGAAAACAAAAACAAAAACACGCAGTAACAACAAAAACAATGAAAAACACGGGGAATAACCTAAAAGAACAACTCGACCCCCCCCCCCAATAAAAAGTAAGATACTACAACAACAACAACAAAACCCCAAAAATAAAATAGTAATGAATAAATAAAATCAAAATTAAGGGGTAAAAGGGTAACCAATGATGGATAGAGACGAAATGTATCAACAGTTAATACAACATATGATGAATAATGGCAAACAGAAAAGATTCTGAAGAATGTAAGGAAAGAAAGGGGTCGAACGCTCTACCCTCACGAGCATCTAGCTCGACACCCTTGCGGAACCCAATGAATTTTACCCTTGCGCAGATAATACCATGGCTCCAGGGCCCTCTAGGGGGCTGGCTGAGAAAGGCATCGGAAATCAATGAGAGGTGGGTAAGGATATACACCGAGGTCACCTGACACACTAATCCCTGCCATTGCCTCCCGGACGCAGCTCACTCAGACTTCCGTCATTTAAAGGTACCCATGTGCTCAAATTTTGAAGTCGGTGTTGCTTTAAAGGCCCACTGCACTACTTGTGGCTACTTGCCATCTATATAACAAACAATGCCTATTAAAGTGATAACCATTGTTAAAAAAAGTGAATAAAAATTAATGTATTCAATGCGATTTATTATTTATTATCCTAAACGACGATGTAATTTGAGAAGTAAATCCGAACACGTACCCAATATCTTTTTCTTCTACACTGGGTCGAGAAAGAAAAATTACATAATTCAAGTTAAGGTGTCCTTTACAGGGACTTACAGCATGATTATAAGGCAATATGTATTTCCTTTTGTTTATTTTGTAATATCGGTAAATTGCTTTTTTGGTTTTGTTTACCGAACAAACCTTCCGTTTATAGATACCAATTAAAGTCCGTTTAACGACGAGACATTGCTTATCCATTATCCTGCCTCGCTTGATTCGGAATGATGTTATGTCATTAATATTGAAAGAACAGAAGCCTTGAAATGTAGAGGGTACTTGATATGCTTGCAGCTTTCCAGAATTCAGATCACTGGTAAAACTCAACGCACGTACCACAAATATTTTATAATTCTAACCATGGAGCATGAGCTCCTGAAAGTGTTAACTTTGAGACACACTTACGAAAACGAATTGACAATCGCTCTATGTGTTCAGAATGTGATAGAAATCGCTGTATGTGTTGAATTTTAGAAAGATTTATTTTTCCGAATGTGATCTTCCTTAGATGTGAACTTATTTCTGCGGCAAGGCAGAGAAGNAGAGAGAGAGAGAGGGAGAGAGGGATAGGGGCGAGAGAGGGGGAGAGAGAGAAGAGAAAGAGAGAGAAGAGAGAGAGGGAGAGGTGATTATAAAAGCTCCACAATATTCTCTTTTCGCTATAACTGTGCCTTTTCACTGAAACTGAAGTACTTTCTTCACCTCTACATATAAGAAATATGTAAGAGAAAAAGGAGAAGAGAAAGAGATGGGGACACACACACACACACACACACACATATATATATATATATCTATATATTTATATGTATATCTATATATATACACACACACACACACACAGAAAGAGTGAGAGGGAGAGAAGGGGGCGAAAAAAATTGCTAAATTTCTAATTCCGACCACGATAGAACAACTTAACGGATTTTCAGCCAAAGGTGAAGAAAAGTTGTTTTTATATTAAAAAGAGCTCTAACTTACTTGCTGTCAAGTTTTTTTTGTTCTTCTTTCCATTTTCACATAATTATCTAGGGCAAGCACGCTTCATTTTAGTCATGTACTGCACATGCAATTCCCTTTTATTTGCTTTTCAATGTCATCAGCTGGCACTTTGCGTATTTTTTGTTTTAGATCTAGTTTTTTCAATTACAATGCACATTAAGCTATCGAGTGGCACTAATTATTTTCAAATTCGAATTCGAATTCAATATTGATTCGCTCTGAATTTTGTTTATTATTCCTGGCCGTATGGGAGGATATTTTTGTTCAAACATTAATCTCTTATTATAATTTTGTTTTTGCTTGTGCCCTTTTCCTTGCTTGTAAAAAATCTTTTAGACGTGTTCCCCTACCGACAATGACGCCGCTGCTAAAGAAGGAGGTATCTGTGACGAGGATCACAGTTTTAGGGTTTAGGATTCTTGTTTCTTTCTAAACCTACTTCCTCTGGGCACTTCACATATTGGCCAACCATTCACATCTGCGATTACCCTTCTGAGGTCTACAAGGCAGGCGCGTCACTAGATCAGTTTGAGTTGAGGGAGAGCAAGGGGAGGTGGATGCCGAACTACATTTTCCACCCACTTGCCTGAAAGTTATTCATCAAAAACAGTCAACACTTTTTCAGATTTGCCGACAACCTATGACAATGTTGAGTTAACAGCAACAAAAAAGGGAGAAGGAGATGAGATGTTACTGTCAATTACCCCACTACCTCACAAGCGACGCCCCATCCGGAGTAGACTACCCAAAATATTTGGCCTTCGTGACATCGGTATCGATATCCATTCTTTTTGAGCCGTTTGAAGGCGGGAAGGTTTTCACGAGGTAATCCGCCGAGAGATCAATGTTTTGGGTCTCACATTGGAATCTTATATCTTTCTTCTTTTGTGCCGAGGGAAACAGGATGTGTATGCAAATGCGGTTCTTGAGTTTTCAATCCGGTATTGATATCAACGGTATCTCGTTAACTAGAACCAGATTCTTATTCCCAGTTTCAACACTCTCTACGTCTCTCTCCCTCTTTCTGTTCCTCCCCTCTCTCACTCTGTCACCTTCTATCTATTTTCCTTCCCCTCTCTCTGCCCCCTTCTCTCTGTTTCCATGTATCCTCTGTTCCTTCCAACTCTTCCTTCTCCCTCTCTCTCTCTCTCTCTCTACTCTCTTTACATCCTTTATTTCGGTGTCTGCTATCATCACATGTTCAAAATGATTGTCTCTCAATATACTTGCTTTACCATAATGCGCTGTATAGGAATCTTATTGTTAGTATTATTGTTGCACTATTATTTCTTCTAAGTTAATATATAATAAAACATTGATATCTTCAAGTCAAATAGAGGAAGGGGGAATACAGATGGAAGTTACAAAATCATCAACTACTTTATTGTTAAAGTTGTGAGTCTCAATAATAAGTCAAATTAAACAAATGTGTTTAAGTTATTTTAATCATTAACTCATATACTTTTTTGAAAGAGATTTTTAATTCCTCCATGCTACAGTACTGCGTTGCCTACATGCAACCTTTAATAAAGTGCAAAGTCAATAGATACATTGACCTTCATTTTGCAAACCCCGGATTGGGGGGGGGGGGCTCAGCCATCGTTCCAGTAATTATCGAACTTCTGTTTTAAGTCTTAAGATGCCTCCTCTGTGGAGTACAATCAACTCTAGGCTGATGTAGAAAGCGAAATATGATATTCCTGGGCTTCTCAACGTTTCATGATTATACGATTAATGCGCTGAGATATGTAATAAACTTCGGTTATATCAAGAGGTTCAAAGAACGAGGCTACAGATGCTTTCTTATTCTTTTTGCGGTACCGCTTCATATAAAACATTACTCCGAATCACTCTGATGAATTACGAATACACTGAACAATGAATTTCAACCAGGTTTATAACCTTGGACGAAAATATGTAAAGCATTAAATTTTATACCACAATGAATTCATATTTGTTCTATTTGCATCAAGACATATTCGTGCAAACGGAGAATAATATTGCTGCAATTTTACATGGTAAATAATTTGAAATTCATTGACTTGTCTGAGATAGAGATAAAAGGTCTCCAAACTTTGTGTAAAAGATATATTGTTTACGGACGTCTTAAGGTTTTCAGCGCAGAAGACAAACAATAAACTTCTTTTACTTTGATATTTGTTAATATCAGCAAAGTATATAGCGATAGATTTTGTAAACCTTATATTAACTTTTGAAAAGGTATGAAGTTCACAGATGTCATAAAATTCCAAACAACTTGTTACGACATTTCTTAGAAGCTCACATCATGATTTAAAGGCAATGTATGTCGGTCTTAAATTATTGTCGTTTTTTAAATATTTTATTCTATGCCTGTGAAGAAGAATGTGTTATTTCCGAGAATCATTAAGAACTTGTTTGTGCAAAAATAAATAAAGCAGTAAATTATGAATCAGATGAAATACAGGCGGCAAGTGTACTATAGAAGTAATGATTCTTCGAAAGAAAGTGCCCTTAGAACCTCCTTCCAGCTAAGTACATCTTGACTTCCATACAAAGATCATTCGATTATTAAAAGCAGAGTTGCTACTATGAATGCTTAAAGGATAGATACACGTTTTTAAAAATAATTCTTCTATACGCAAATTTTAATGCAAGATAGGACAACAGTTACTTAGCAAACTTTATTCACTTATGTCTTAAAATATGAACCGTTGTACTACCGATATGGCCAACATTCCAATTCTAATTCATAATCAATGTTGCAAGACCTGATGATATGAAATTATGTCTTGATTAATTCTGTTTGAAATACATGTTAATCGGGTAAACACAAACGAATGAATGGGTCATGAGTTCCTTTTTTTAATGCATGAATCAGAATTTGATACACACTAGAAATTTGTATTAATTAATTGATAAAGATTTTGTTATAATGAAACTGAATTTAAACAGGTCGTTCTACTATTAGGGCTGTCCAAACAATGCATACCACAACTATTACCTGTTTATCAATTTCACCATTTAATTCCTTTAAGTTAGCCAAATGCTCTTTTCTTTGAAAAAGTATTTATACTTTCAAATGTCAAAGCATGAAATAATTTCAAAAGTGTTTGAAAATGATATAGTATTTATTTATATGAAAATAATTGTGTTACTGTATATGCAAATCCTGCCTTTATTTAATTCTCCGAAATCCAGTCCATGAACTGCAACGGTGCATGTATTTGCTACGGCGTATCGTGGTTTTATCCTAATGCTATTCAATTTATTTTTCCCTAACTCGTTAAGGCCTGATCTACCTTTAAAACATTTTTCTTTCGACGCTACATGGCCGCGAGGGCGGGTTTATTCTGTTCATAAGTAAATCCTCGACATGACAGAAAGCAGACGACAAGACTGATCGAATTTGGCAGGTCTATCGCGATCAAATATCAACCACAAATTAGTTGAAAGTGCGGGGGAAAAGATGTAAATCAATTTTGCGCTCATTAGAAAAATGGGCAGTGTTATCTGGATTGATTTATAGATGAAATAGAGATTCCTTGGTCTACATTCGTGTTGTCGCCAAAAGAAATTGTTTTGGAAATACAGTTCTAAACTAGGAAGGGGTCAAGTCTTGTAGATTCTTTTAATGTCGTTACTATTATTGGCCCATAATTAGGCTACGGCTATAATTCAAATATGATCAAAATTAAAATAGATAGATTATTTCAGTCATATTCAAAGACTTTTCCAACTTTTCCCATAACAGGTGCATGATAATTATGTTGGAAAAGCATACCATTTCCATTTTTTACAGTCCATTATGTAGTAAAGTAGGAGTAAGTTCAACAACCTTTGTTATTTTTTTTTTTCATATTAAGTTTAATTCATATACTTTGCCGGACGATTTGCGAACGGTTCAAGTCACCGAGGAAGGAGTATAAATCATTCACGCGTCAACAAATGACATTTTTATCGGCTTTTGTTTTCGGTCAGTGGTACTGAGCATATTCTGTTGACGTCAGAATAAAAGAGTGTATCTTTGAACCCTAGTTTAATATTCAAGGAACTTGCACAGAAAGGGTCAGGGAAAAGAGTTTGTGTTTACAATGTCTGTCTCGGTGTGGGGGAGTGGGGGGGGGGGGG
>BEXV01000147.1:293452-305170 GCA_003118195.1 Hemicentrotus pulcherrimus | reverse complement strand
AAGAAGAAGAAGAAGAAGAAGAAGGGGACGAAGAAGAAGAATTACTATACACGATCATCCTGCAATTTTTCTCCAATTCTTTCAAGGTCTGCAATTAGATGTCAGCCGACAGAATTAAGATGATTTGTTACCATTGTAACAACTAAGCAATCTTCGTACACTACATGTTTTACAAGACTCAGTTGGTTTATGTTAAGATTACAGTTAGATGTCAAACGAGAGAAAGAAGGAAAGAGATAGAAGGTGAGTTGTTACCATAAAAACAACTTGACAACTGTCATGCACTACAAACTTACAATCATCCTGAACGAGTCTCATTCTCACTCTCATGACTATTTCCAATTCTTTCAGATGTACATTTAGATGACATCTCTCGATGTTAATCAAATATTTGTCGAGCAATTTTGTACGTGTTCAGGTAGCACAATTCTCATCTTTTAGGAGTGTGTGTGTTACGGTCCACTTGTGTGAAGTGCTTTCTGTTTATACAACATTTGCAGATACATGAATGATTGATGGTATTGGAGAACAGACAAACCATGGAAGAAAATTTTCTTAATTTTGATGACAATGAAGAGAGCGAAGCGACATCGCCTGTCGATCAAACAATAATTTCCGCTGTTGAAGCGATTAGATTATGGAAATGATGGGAGAAACTGTTGAAGAAGGCGGGGGGGGGGTGAGGAGAGCAGAAATTGCAATTGCATTATAGTCTAAAGATATCGAAAAAAAATCAACGGGGAACGCCGGAATTTCATGTTGTTTACCGTCTCATAATTTCGTTATTTACCGTCTCATAATTACTGACTATTTTTTAAACACTAATGCAAGTCTTGTGGGATTACAAAGTGGGTTTCGAGATGACAAACGTATTTCTTCCACACTTCTGTTATGTTCGACCTTTATCAAACTGTATTTGACGAAAAACTTCCTTTTCTGCTATTAAAGTGGCGTGCACAACTGGCCCGTTATGTAAAGCCACTGTGGCTTAAATTTAGCACAAAAAAGGGTTGGTTTGCGCCCTATATAGCCCTTCCCTTCCTTATTTTGAAAGTTTCAACCCTAAACGCACTAGAAAATGAGACAGCCACAGATTTCGACCTTTTATCTTTATTTTTCTGTGATTGTCAGAGATTCTATAATTTTAAATTGTGCCCCCTTCCATAAAATCAGTGATCCGCCCCTACATTTTCGTCATAAAGTTTGCGTCCTGCATTCGGTTCCGAAGGTTTCATATTAAGCGTGCCTGTCATCATGACACAAGTCGATTTCAAATCATTCAGCCACAAACGAGCGCAAATCACATCCATCAACCCGTCATTAGAGAGAAAACAAGAAACTGAGTATATGGATAGCCCAGATCTCGAATAGGCGATCAATTCTGTTCCGTTTCTTTTTTGATGAACCTGATATTAACGCAATATAGGTTATTTATCTTCTAAAGCTGGTTGTGAATTAGGTACATATTTATACATTACAACTATCGATTTCACATCACTCACTTACAAACAGGAGTAACAAAAGCACTTACCAGCTTACTTCGGAAAGTGAGAAAGAAAAAAGAATCGGGATCACAGAGAGGGATAAAAGAGAGGGCAAGTGGAAAAGGAAAAAAAAAGGAGGGGAGAGGAAAAAGAGAAAGCGAGAGGTAAAGAAAGAATAGAGAGAGAGAGAGAGAAAGTGAGACTTGGAGTGAAGCAGACAGAAAGGGGAGCAAAGTGATGCAAAATAAAGATAGGATGATTATTATTTCCTTCTTAAGATCTTTGTATATCAACTACTAGTATTTTCTTGCTTGTTCAAATTGTGAATACCAAAATAAACGCTTAGAAGAATGTAAATGGAATAAAACCGGAGTGTTGGCTCAGTCAGCAGAGCGTCCGCCTCGCAACCGGGAGGTCGTGGGTTCGAACCCCGTTCGCGTCATACCAAAAGACGTTTATGGGAGTTGTTGCTACCTTCTTGTCGTTCAACTATAAGGGATAGAGCAACGTCGATCTGGCGCTGCTCAGTGGCTGCTGGGCTCACGATAAATTGGGCAAAAAGAATTTCCGTTTCGGTTTAATAAATTTTGGAGTGGACTATTATTATTATAATTTTTTGTTTATATATTGAATCAATGATTTGAATTGATGACCTTCGTAACATGAGGGTAAGCTTAGAATTCATTTCATTTTGTAAAAAAATAAGGAATTAATCGTGGTTTTCCATGAGAAAAAAATCCTTATTTTTCTATCTTGAAGAAAACTCAACCGTTTAAGTCTCCTCACTCTCATGTAAAATGCTTTTGAAAAGAAAACAAATCGATGAAAATGCATGTATGATTTGACTTTAAAATGTCCACCGTTGCCATGGATTTTGGGGTCTGTTGGGATTTTACTCGTAATGCTAGAAAACTGTTACCTGTGTACGCGTAATCATTAGTCGTTCCCAGCCTGTGCTCAAATGATTTTCGTGCTCTTTATAATCTCATCATCTTTATGTGAATTTTAGTTTAGGGAATTAAGGCTTTGACGGAGCCAATGAAGACAACAATCCGAACGTCTCGCACATGTCACCGTGTCTCACCTCTTTAAGCACTTTGAAATGCTGTCAGTTTCATGAGAGAACCAATTAAAAAATAAACAAGTTTTTTTAAATGTATATGTTTTAATAACGTACCCGGATTCTAATTATATTGGTGATTCTAGTTTTGATACATATACCATACTTTGTTTACATTACTTCACACGACGTGGAATCCATATAAATTTATTTTCATAAACGATGACTAAAAGGAGAAGAATATTGATGTTAATTTCTCGTCTTTGACGAAGCCCAAGGCGACATCAGGAATGCCATTATTCTTGTGAATATTATTGTATTATTATCATTATTATTATCATTGTGTATATCGCACTATGCAATCTCTTAAATCTGTCATTTCCCTTTAAAAATTGTTATCATGCAAAATATAATCCAGGAGAGTACATGCTGAAAGGTAATTACTTTCATTTTGCAAGAGTTTTTTTTAACTCTCCCAGGTCTTAATAGCGACTTTTTAGATTTGCGTGGACTGATACGTGTGACGTCCATTCAAGGCAGTGCATTAGTAAAAAAGGACGTCGATCGTAGCAATCCCCATTGTCTTCGTGCGAATCTAAAAGTCCCTATTATCTCGTGTAGGACATCATAATTATACATTTGTTTAGCACCTGTATTGCTCCCTTGCATAACGTTGTTGTCCTTTGTTAGCTAAGACAGATGACACATTCACACAAAAATGAACATTGAATGATAAATGTCTTCGAGAAACAGTGTAAAACAGAAAACTAACTCGTCCACTGGACAAGTATGTATAAACATCGGTCTATATCCATCACAAATGTTTAGACTGAGCATAGATTTCCTTGCCATTTGCCTGGTTGACGTAAATAATTCCACGGATATAAATCGGCGTGAGCAAGAAATTTTTCTGAACCCCTAAGAAACGGCTTGTCTCATGTAGGTCACCTTATAAAGGTCCAATCATCACTTAAGCTTCAGGTTAATTCACATGAGACGGAATGACTGGCAATAACGAATTCATTGTCATGATCATCACCGACTTCAATGACATCAGATAACCATCATCGTCTGTATGTCTCATTATGTGGCACCGCTCGTAGTACTAAATGATGCATGTCCTCATTATACGCTGTATATTACTTCACTTTCTTGAAAAGTCAGTATGAGAAGTAATATATAAGAAAAAATGACCGGAATAAAATTATGAATTCAATCTCATGATCGTAGCCGATTTCAATGATCTCGGGAATGAAACACGATGTCGGCAGGAGTTCCTTCAGACTCCCCGGTGCTCCTGTGTCTCGTGTAGGTCATTGTATATAGTTCATGCATCATAAAATCTATTAATTCCTATTTATTGAAAAAATCACAAATCGAAAACAATGACCGGAGGAAATATGAATTCAATTTTATTATTTTGATGAACTCAAGGATGAAATTCGATATCGGCAGGAATTTCTTCAGTCTTCCTTAGGGCGGCTAAAACTCTTGTCCAGTTGTAATACCATCATAAATATACTATTTCATTATGTGGTGACATTAATGAGTAGAAAATAACGGCTAGAAGGAAATATGAATTCAATCTTATGATCGTCGCTTATCTCGGGAATAAAACACGATGCCTTTAAACTCCCCTAGATCTAAGTGTCTCGTAGAGGTGAATGGATATAGTTTGTAATACTCTCAATAGTGTATTTACTTCATTTTCTCATGTAAAACTCACAAATGGAAAACGATGGATAGAAGTGAATATGATCCCTTGTCATGATCGAACCAATTTCGATGAACTCATGCAAGGAACTCGATGGCGGCTGGAGTTCAAACCCCCTCAGGCTTTTGATTCTCGTGATAGTCATCATACATAATAATTTGCTTTTCTATCATCTGAATACATATTGTCTTTCCTGATTCCTGACTATTCTTGTCTCCAAGCTGTATACTTTTGTTCATTACAATGAGTAAATAACGGTATGACCATACCAACTATGACATAATATACTCATATTGAGAAAAAAACTATATTGTAACATTGTTTCAATTAGCTGCAGATAAAATATTCCCTTCCCTTTTCCTTGTCTTCTGTACTTAATTGTGAGTACCGGCTCATGTATCCCTGTAATCTCTCTTTCCCTGTTTTAGCGTGTATTTGTATTTTATAAACTTTACTTTAGTTAATTATGTCATTTGCAGTTTAAGGAGTCTACCCACAACAAGCTCTGTTTTCCATAGGCTCCGCCACTATATCTCTTAAGTTCAACTTGATGGATTCTATTCTGAGTCCGGTATTGTATGTACATGTATGTTATAATCTTTTTCAATATGTTGGTACACTCTTTGTAAAATGAGATATTGTGGAAACCAATAAACTATCATAAACTATCTATCTGTACTTGGCGTATTATTATGGTATTATCATGGTCATGTCAAATTCATGAATAGTAAACAATGGCTGGAAGAAATAGATATCGCTTGCTTGGACGTCGTCGGCTTCAGGGACATGGGCGATGACACTTTATGACATCAGGGATGACATAGTGGATGACATTGGGGATCAACCTCCCTTGGCGATGCGAGAGACGACGAATGTCACGACAAGGTCCTATCTATGTTTCCCCCTCGGCGTCGATGGTGATGTTCAAATGTCAGGGTCTGAGGGTAAATAGGGCCTGATGCTGATGAGCAATGAAATGGTTTGTCATTTGAAAATGTAGGATTATTCTTTGTTCAACGAGAGCTAAAGGGTATAGTCAATTAATCAGTCGATCAATACAAAAATAATCAAAGTCACTTTTATTCAATTTCTTTTGTTCATATCTACAAAAAGTAATAACATTATACAAACATAATGACTTATCAAGCAATTAAACATGACAACAGTTTACATGAAAGACGGCGTACTTCCTAAAAGCATATATGATTGTGTTCGATAAGTCTTATAACAACACAATATAACATTTTAAACAGTTTAATCCGGTCGTGCTTACATGGAGACATTTAACTCTTCACCGGCTGCTGAAGCTAAAGCTACAGACTATCACAACCTAATATTGGAAAGCGCACAGGAAATTATGTTATCATAATGTGATTTGAGCTGTCCAAAAGAGGTTCGTTGTCATTAAAGATCGTATAGTTTACTCCTACGACGACTTCCAAAAATAAGAATCCTTTTTTATTCTTCATTATCCTAATTATATTCTGTCTACATGATGTACATGAACAAGCGATCAAAGGCTTGATTATTATTCTGTTTGTTACTCATTGACCGTAAAGTGCATTGCTTGAAATGCCTACAGAGGTCGTAAGGCCTAAAGATTAAATATCACTGCCTAATTGGGCTAATGTTAAACCTCCATGGGTTAATCAATACACTAGAAAATAATAGGCACCTATTTGTTTATCATGACTCGTCTTCTCAACTTGGTGATTGTCTTTAAATACACATTAATGCATCTTCAAACGTCCATGTACAGTACTCCATCGGCCTGTGATCAAAGCAGAAAGTCAAAGTACCGGCAAATTAACATCTAAGTTAGCAGACGACAATCGGAATTAATTAGGCGCTCTCGGTTGTGTTCGCGATAGATGATGTAGATCGTTGATGGCTTGAATTGAGGGTTGATTGTTGTTGTTGTTGTTTTTGATCACACGAAGGGAGTGGATGATCAAGAGAGGGTCGTTATTTTTGTGAATCTCACGATGTATTTTAAGGCTATATCGGCAAGGTCATGGGTTGAGCTGAAATTAGAAATAATACTAGATAACGATTAATTGATGGAGCCAAATACAGCCAAATCTCCCTCGCTCCTCTCTATCTCCCAACTCTCTCTCTCTCTCTCTCTCTCTCTTTCTCTCACACTCTTTCTTTCTTTCTTTCAACGTCACCCTAGGACACCGGATCCCGCGTCACCCTAGGACACCGGGTCCCGCATCACCCTAGGACACTGGAGTTTGCGTTATCCTAACTAGCTATCCCTAACCCTAACCCTAGGACACCTGTCTCAGCTTCCGTCTCTGTTTCTGTTTTTCTTTTTGTTTTTGTCTCTCTCCCTCTCCTCATTACCTCCTTCCTTCTCTCATCCTCTCTTTCCAATTTTATGTCGTTTTCTTTCTCTCTCTCTCTCTCTCTCTCTCTCCTTCTCTCTCTCTCTCTTTCTATCTCTCTCACTTTTTCTTCTCTCTTTCTCCCCCTCGCCCTCTCTCTCTATCTCTTTCTCCCCCTCGCTCTCTCTCTCTCTCTCTCTCTCTCTCTCTTTCCCTCCTCCCCTTCTCTCTTTCTCCTACTCTCCAGTGAGCAACCTACATGTACTCACACAAGAAGTCCTGTAAATATCCGAGTGATTTCCACTCAAACGGATTGATGGACAAATGTTGTTGCTAAGCAACGGTTTCGTCATCTCGAGCAAATGACCAACAATCCTTCCCCTTTTAGTTCTAAAAATATCGCTCTTCGTTAGAGATGAATTGGAGAAAATTTAAAGGGAACCAACCCTAACTGGAAAAGTTTGTTTTTCCAATTATTTTTAATTGGAAAGCATTCCAAACGTCGAATTTTCCTTCTCTGTTTTATAACATTCGGTAAAATGAGATAAGAACTTCTGAGTAAGTGTGTTCGCAATACTTCAGAGACTCTTTCTTCTTAAATCAAAGCGTCTGATATGTTTTCTACGCTATCCTAATCATTCTAGTTGGGTTTCAGTCAGAGTTTACGATTCATGCCAACTGCTACTTTGAGGTTAAAGCTAAACTTTAGTACTGGTAATGCAATTGCATTGTGAAAGAAAAGGTGTGGAAAGGATCAGAAACAGTTGATCATGTAGCATGTAAGTATTGGTGTGCACTGTAAGGGTCTGGAGTCATCAAAATCATAATAAATTTGACCGAGTCTTGGTAAATTATCAAGCACTGTACACAGAAAGCTATATATGGGACAACACACATGGTGTCTGGGTTGGTACTACCTTGATTTCCTTGTCTTTCTATGCTCATTACTCAGCCAGTATACATTTTCTTCCAAAATTGTTTGGCACATGTTATTTATTTGTAATCTTGAACATTCAGTGTAAGTTTCGTTTGATTCTGTGAAAATTAATTTTCTTTTTTAACCAGTACTGGAGTTTCTCTTTAATCTCTTTTTGGGAGGAATGGGATGGGAATTGTGTTTGCGAATGCTAGTATGCTATCATTGGCTTTGATCATTTTGAAGGGGATATTGGGGATTACAAAATGTCTTATGTCTTTGTACATGACATGTGCAATTTTATCGTCACTACCAAGACTAACTGTTGAAGAGGGCGGTTGAAAGGCAAATATGATATTATACTTTGATACGTCACTTTCTATAAAGCTTTGCTGTCAAAAATTTGTTATATATGTTTTTGTTTAGAAGACAGTCCATTCTCATCTCTCATCTCATATGTCCCGTAGTCTGGCTGACCGTTGGGGCACCACTGTAGATTTTACAACCAGCTTCCTCCATTCCTCACAGTTCCATTAAGTTTCCGAATAAATATTACAATTAAAAGTCAAAATAGTTTGCCCTGTAGTGCTTACATCAACTATTTGAGAATACATACTGTTATGAAGTTTATGTCTATAATTATGTTAGAGCAGGGGTTAAACCAAAAATCAATTAAAATCAGTATTATTTACAAATTTATATAATTATTTCACGGGGTGGCAATGTCAGAAAATTAAAATATCTCCAGATTAACTAAGTTATACTATAATACAAAATCAAATGTCTTTGTTAATATCGTATCCTCAAATCGGTTTAAGTTTTCAATTAGTCTCAAGTATACCCGAAAATGTGACCTCTCTTGGCCGAATCAGGGTAGATGAATTTATAATGTGCATCTAGCAAAGAACAAACTACCGTAGTAGCACACTTCAAGCCGCCTGTAGGTCCTTCAAAGGTGTCACTCATGAGCTAGCTTTTCTGACCACGTGACCCCAAGGCGTTGATTGGATCAATATCACGTGATCATAGAAGCTAAACCAATCAAGCTGCCGCCCGGGGCGAAGCGCAAAAACACATGCATTTTGGGTGCTATATACGAGTGAGCAAAAACAGGAACATGCGCTTGTAAGTCAAATTATTGATCGGGCGTTGTAGTTGAGGATTGAAACCCAATTTGAATATAAATCTAGGACTTCGCCATATTTTGTATTTCGGTTCGCGATATATTATTTTCTTTCTAGGCCACATGCTCCGGGCGGTCTCGTATGTATAGTCCGTGGGGTGAGCTTAGGAGAGTTGGGGCGGAAATGATTCCTCTGATGAAATAGATAAAAAACGGTGATGTACAAAACATGAAATAAAGCACTCATCATAGACGTTCATGGGATATCACACTACAATGAGGTACCATGTTGTTGTTCTGTTGTTGATGTAAATAATCATTTGCATTAAAGATAATACAAAGTTTTGGTATGGGGTTATGAATTTGGTTCAAATGAACATACTGGCACATATGCGATCCTACAATATTCAGTGATCGTTGTCGCGGTTGAAATCGAGTCTAAAATTATGAAATTGTAAATAATAAGCTCTTTATGTTGTATAGATCCCTCCCAAGGTCAAGATATTAACTAAGCTATACCACAATGTTTCTTGACTAAAATCGACCAATTAGCTATTCCCGTTTGAAAATTATATATCACAATTACATATTCTGAGATTTTTATGGTCGCATCTATAGTACGGCCGTAGGCGCTATATGAAATTTATCAAAATTTACCGGAGCACTATCCACCCAATTTTCAAAATTTACCAAAACTTTGTATTATACCTTTAAAAGAGCTCTGGGTTTTAAAGGTAATACAAAGTTTTGGGAAATTTTGAAAATTGGGTGGATAGTGATTCTTTACAATTTTGATTATTTGGATGCCCTTGTGGATGTATTATAAGCACAAGCAAATTTAGCTCCTTAAAAAACTTCTGCTTTCGAGAAAAATTGAATATAAAGATTCACCGGTGTTCCCGGTAACTTTTGATGAATTTCAAATAGCGTCTACGGCCGTACTATGGTAGCTGCGACCATGAAAATCTCAGAATATGTTGTTGTGATATATGATTTCCAAACGTTAATAGCTAATCGGTCGATTCTAGTCAAGAAACATTGTTTTATAGCTTAATTAATATCTTGACCTTGAGAGTGAGCCATACAACATGAAGAGTTTAATGTATACAATTTCATAACTTTAGACTCGATTTTAACCGCGACAACGCTCACTGAATATTGTAGGATCACATATGCTTCCAATGTGTTCATTTGTACCAAAGTCATGACCCCATACCAAAACTTTCTCTTTAAAGTATAATCTTATAGATTATAAAATGACGGACCACTATGTGTGTTACGTTTGAAATGCATCGAATATGTTCACTGCAATATAAAATTCTAATAAAATAATTTGCTAACAGATTACTAGCTTGTACAATACAAATCACATTCCAGAAAAGGGGTTAATATCATTACAGGGAATATTGGTACTTGATATATAGATGTAGTCCTAATGGAACGCTGATCAAGCACACCAAACAATAACGATACGACCCGAAGGAGGGTGATGACATTCAAGGTGTTATTCAAGGCGATGAAAATCACTTCACGCCAAACACGACATGTGCAACATTTTGATGAAAATGTCGCCCACATCGAGTTGTTATGTCGGTTCATCGTTTCTCGATTGTTATCATGGGGCGCCGAAACGGGATGGGGGTGGGGGTGGGTGCTTCCAGGTGTCTGTGTGGTATCTGTAGATGCGTTGCCTCCTTGTCATGTGAACAGCAGGAAAAGGTTGATGTGATGCGTTGCTGAGGAGAATGGGATGGGGTGTGGCCCACCTATTTTTTTTTTAAAAAAGGAAGAAGTCGGCATCCGGTCGTACGTCTCGTGTGACTTTGGCTTAAATCCTCAATTATTGTTAGCATGCTTGTACTTTCTATTTGCTTTCACAGCCAATGGAAATTATGAGAGCCTTTCGCGGGAAGGAGGGCTGGGGCTTCGTGAAATATTATTTCGGTTCGTTCATCTTCAAATTGTCTCATACAGCCCAAATATGAAATGGCATAGCCACGCCCTATAAAGATTTTCACAACTTGATATGGTTGACATAATCTTGTAGGTGCTTGAATGTTAGTTTGAACTGACCCTTAAAATGACCTCCGATTAGAAAAAACACAAAACATTCTGTTGGTAAATCTTCAATTGTTGTCAACAAGCCCCGATCAGACAACGCATGGTGCTCAAGATCTTGACTATTGTATACAAGTGTCTCCAAGGCAAAGCTCCCATATATCTCGACTCTATCATCATTTATTTTTACCATTCTGCAAGACCCGATCTTTGTTCAACTTCAGATTGCACTGATACTTCATGTGCATGCCCAGACTAAATAGTAACGCTGGTGGTGATGCGTTTCACCCCTCGGCACCTAGACTGTGGAATGAACAGCCACGATCTGTCCGTTTGTCTCCTTCATTAGACGTTTTAGGAAGGCTCTAGACTCTTCCTTTCAGCGACTATCTTTAAGCTTTGGCCGCTTCTATGCCGATTTCATTTGAACCATGCGAAGCGTGGGAAAAAAATGTTTAAGAGCGCTTACTAACGACTTTGTTATTATCATTATGCTGTACAGTTTTATTCGAGTTGTCAGCACACATTTCTTTGTGGACGTGGGGAGGTATGGATTGCTGAGTGTCATCTTGTTGAGATATTTCGGCTGCTAATTTAGTCCAACAACCTCCTAATCAAAATGGCGACTCTTAAAAATGTGCTCATATCATCGTCTGACGACCATCATATTGAAACGTCTGTCCAAAGCCAGAAGGGCTTACAACTCGTATACTTTAACATGCACAGCTTCCTTCTTGCTCTCAACAGATCACTACTGTTGACGGATGGGAGATAGTTTACAAGCACGGACTCTGTTTTGACATTTAACATTAGTAGTAGTGAGCCCAACCTCACTCAGAGCTTAACATACTGTAAACAGCAATAGTACACGACCCGAATGTTTGCCTGGATAGAGTCGGTATGCATACTACATTATTCAGACATATAATTAAAGGGATCCGGTAACTTTGTCTCAGATTCTGAAACAAAATTCTGGATTTAGCACATGATGCAATGATAATTATAAACCTTTAGGTCAGTCAGGAACCCCATG
>BEXV01000147.1:274397-286028 GCA_003118195.1 Hemicentrotus pulcherrimus | reverse complement strand
TTTTTTTGGGGGGGGGGGGGGGTAGTTTTCCGAGAGGGGTAATTTTCCCAGAACCGTTTAGAGGAGACAAGGATTTTTAGAAGCCATCTCCATAAAGGGTAATCCATTCTTACCAGAGGTGTTCACAGTATCCACACTGGCATCGCCGAATACGCCATCACGTAGACACAATCGTCTTCTCATGATGGTTCACTTTCAGGACATTTCATCGACTCCGTGATAAGCATCCAAACAAATACTCAACATGTAAGCACGGAATGGATGGGGATGTAATCTCGCGCTTCTCTATGTTCAAATCAAGGACATTGAAGCTAGAAACATCACACGAACAAACAGAGTCGAACACTCATGTAACACCACATTAAGCACATATTGTATTTATCGAATCTTTTCATCAACTGAGCATGAGTGCCGAGCAAGGAAAGACAAGCTGCATTAACATCGTTCGTGGTGTTCAATCAAATGTCGTGTATTAAATCTCAAAATGACATCAACTATGGATATGAAAAGACTCATCTGAATGAACACTAACAGTAACTTTTCTTGTGTATACATGCACATAATTATGTAGATCAATATCTGAAAGCTGATATGAATTGTAACTTTGACATTTGATAATTTTAATTGAAATGCAAAACTGTTCAATTTTTCGAATCTTAACATAAACACGCGATCCGCACTATTTGCTATATTTAGCGCCATAATTTGTTTCTCCCTAAAACATTGGGAGCCGCAGAAAATTTGCAAAAGTAAACATGACTCCCACACATTTTAAGCTTTATTGTAGTGCAAGTTTGATTATCTTTATTTGACGAACATACGCATTGAATAGACAGCGACTGCAAACAAAATGTTTGACCCCTGAAAGTTTTTATTTCAGCGCATTCATTAAGTCTAAGTTTACATGAAATCGAATCAGCTTCAAATGTCCAAAGTATTTTTACTTAGACAAATTGTTGCTCACCCCGACAAATTCATTTGCAGTGCCTTTATTGAAAATTCAGCACAACATGAGAAAACAGGGGACGACGATAAATTTCCACTTTCCAATGTTTAATCACAGGACATTATCGACTGTTATTACATTTTTCTTTTCATGCAATTCTTAGCTACATGTACGATGATTGACGCACATAATGTAAACACTTTGGTAACATTTAAGCATTAACGTCAAGTCAGTGTCTGTTTTGAAATGATAACAGATCGAATTGCAGCGCAGAGCTATGTCCATTGAAGTTAAAGTTGAGTTCTGGTCAAGCGATTGCATTGTGAAAGAAAAGGTGTGGAATGGATCATAAAAAAGTTGATCATGTAGCATGTAAGTATTGGTATGTACTATAAGGTTCTTTAGTCATCAAAATTATAATAAATTTGGCCCAGTCTTGGTAAAGTAACAAGCACCGTACACAGAAAGATGTATATGGGACTACACAAAATGGTGTCGGGGCTACTTACCTTGATTTCCTTATCTTTCTATGCTCATTACTCAGCCAGTATATATTTTATACCAAAATCGTTGGCAAATGACATTTATTTGTAATCTTGAACATTCAGTGTAAGTTTCGTTTGATTCTGTGAGAATTCATTTTTTTTTTTAACCAGAACTCAAGTTTATCTTTAAATTTACTGTTATCGACAATTTAACTTTTAACGAAAGTCTCGAATACCAGTCTTTATTTAACGCAGATTATGATACATGTATGTTACCTGGTGACGTACATGAACATTGTAGTCAGAACGAATGAATTCATATCGAAGAAAAAAACATTACTGTCCGATGACGCTATTGTTGATAGGTACAGGGTGATCCAACATTCGAATGCATCGGCAACATTTCCTCAGGGATTTTTTCTCACCAAAGATCAAATGGTTATACCTCAGTCACATCGCCACACCAGCTCCAAGCCGGTCAATTCCTGGTCGTACGGGGATTTTTTTTTGGTCGGTCTGTTGTTCAATCTGTTGTCGGTCTCTAGTTGGTCTCGCCGTTGTGGCTGGGGTACTTGGGCTAGGATTGCAATAGGGTTGATGGTCATGTTGAGGATCAGCTTTGGGTTTAGTGAGTGTTTGATCCAAGGTCGCAGAGTTCGGCTGAGTTCAGAAACTGACCCCAGAGGCCACTGAGCAATGGTCGACGGAGCGTAATCGCCAGCATCGCTTTGTAAGTGAAATGATGCGGAGAGCACAGGCAATCGCATTGTCAAGCACCCGCCACGCCAGCTCTCTTTGGGATCACGTACCATGTCGACATCGAGTTCGAAGGCCTGTTCGCTGTCCTCGAGAATGGGAATATATTCAGCAATGACGTAAGTAACCCGTATACAGGACAAAGGGGACACACAAATTGATTCACTGTTCAAACGAGGTCATTTATTTCCATTAACTCTTTGGCTGCTAACTAGGCGTTGTGGCGTGCGCCTGTAATCCAGCCAACGATGGAAGTTACAAGCTGATTCAGCCGAGGACACGCAGGTTCAAAACCGAGTCACGTCTTTCGGATGGTGACGTTTAAAGGTCGGTTCACAGACGTAAATATTTATATCTGATTAATGCACGTCTGTAAAACCTCAACACACACACACACACACACACACACGCCTCTATGCAAAGTCAGGCGTTTGCCACACGTCAGTCGTTTACCACACCAAACAATAGACAATTATTGACGGAGCTATTTCAGGTCTTGATTAGGGACTTTTAGATTCGCACAAAGACAATGTGGACTGCTACGGTCGACGTCATTTTAATGCACTGTCTTGAAATGACGTCACACGTATCAGTCCACGCAAATCTAAAAGTCCCTAATAACTCCATGTTCGACAACCCTTTTAATACCGGTATAGATTAATCTGGCACTACAAATAGTTTTTAACATTGTGAAGCCTTTGGACATCTATCCAATTCTAAATTAAATGTGACACATGAAGATTATTATTTATGTGGCAAATATAGAGTAAAAATGTCTCGAAGAAAGTATTAATGCATCGTATTTAAAATCCTGGCTAGCGTAAAGTGTTCTAATCATCCGTCACATTTCCACATTATACATTAATGTTAGTAAGAAATCCTGGCGCATAATGACCAATGCCTTGAGATTAATATTTATCTTTGTGCACGTGCATTATAATCATTACCTTCATGTATTCATCTTTGACCGCAGTAATAATCATGTCGAGTGACCTCCTCGAGCGTCATCTGACCTAGTTCAGCTCCGATGTCAAGGAAATCCTGGACGACTGTCAAAGGTCTCATAAGTATGCGGAACATTTGCATACACAGATCAAAATACCTGGACATAGATAGCTCACGATGTTAGTATGATTACAACACGTATACCCGTTGGGATATTAAAAAGCTGATATGAAATTATTGTGTATTTGGCAACTGCATGGCGCTTGTATTTAAGATGTTCTTAAGTTTCGTTCTGAACGTCATACAATCTAACGTTACACATATCTGTACTGAAGTCTTGAAACTGACGAGAAGATAATACTAGTGTTTAAGAAGGTGCAGATAGTATAGGTGATTGGAAATTTGCTCCGACAAAGTACTTAGTGGTGGTGGTGTTAGTAGTCATAATAAGAGTATATTAGTATTCATGAACAGAGAGACAAAAACAAAGACGAAAGAGAGAGAAATAAAGAAAGAAGAATAACTAGAGGAGATAGATAGATTGATTGAACGATAAAGAAACAGAGAGAGAGAGAGAAAGAGAGAAAAGAGAGAGAGAGACACACACACACACACACACACACACAAATACAGAAAGAAATAAATGGAAGAGGAAAATTGGAAGGGGGGCTGAGGCGGGGGTTAGCGACCACCAAAAAGCCAGCTTTTCATTACGAAAAATGAACAATAATGCAGACAGGCGGGCAGACAGAAAGAAAACAGTCAAACTAAAAAACAACCCAACAACAACTTTTTTATCATCATCAACAACAAGTTTTGTTTAAAGAATAACAACAACAACAAAGCATAAACAAATAGATAAAACAAAAATAAAGAGGTATATAAAAGACGGGTATACACACGCGCTCCTTTTATGTTGTATTCTATTTGTTAATTATTCAAATTCAATCGTGGCGTTCCCAATTACACGCAAGGTGTTCGATTTTTATTTTCAGAAGCACAAACATGTTTTTCAACAGCGAGGTCAAATTCTGACTATTAGCTGAAAGTAATAGAAAAACTACTTGACGCATCTTCAAACAAATTAGGCCTAATATAGATCGATTGTTCAAATTGGATATTCGTATTCACATGCAACCTCGAATTACTGAATAAACAGACTGTTTTCTAGCTATTTTAAATTAATTTGTATTGCTTTATTTCTATATTGGGTAGAACTCGTTGGCCAGTCGAATTGGAATGGATTATTCAAAGATGTATTGCTACATTAAGAACTTTTAAAGAATAATGAAATCATTCGCAACTAAGAAACATACTGAAGACTACGAAGTGATTACACCTCTATTTGAGAAAATAATTTCTATCGTATACTTGAAAGTCTTTTTTTTCTTTTCTTGGAGACGGGTAAAATAGATTAATGGTATACGACCCTTCTAAATATGGATGTGATTTTGTGTAAATAGTCAAACGTATCTATACAGACACGAAATAATACAAAACAAAACAGATTAATTAATCAAATCAAATAATTAAACAAACAAATACGTGAATCATCGCAATTGTGCATAAGATGAATATACAAACTAAGGTGGCTCTCAATCATGATAACATTTCTCAAATTACACATGGCTTGATATTTATATATAAATATGTCTATCCTAACCCGGTCTTCGTATTCATTTTTACCCACAATGAGTCCACATCTCCTTTCCCTCTAGAATATTTATGTCTTCATACTCAACATGACGTCGTAACAGAAGTCAATACAGATCAGTTTATCTTTATCGTCACAGGTCGCCATTTCTCTTCCGGGTATGGAGTTGCGCATAATGTTTCGTACCTATTAAACCAAAGGACATAGCTATCTACCTGGGGTTTGAACCCTAATCTTAGTTCATGCAACGTACACTGACATAATCCTCTTGGCCAGACTAATACTATTATCATCATATCAAATGTGTTTGTTTTTCCCCACGTACGCGGCTTGATTGATGAGATTTGAAATACATAGGTATTTGCAGTTTCCACTCCGGATGATCTAATCCAATTCTACCTGGATTAGATCATCCGCTGCACACGAGGCTTCTTTTTCTGACGTAAGTCTGCGTCAGTGCTTGTTTGATTAGCGCAGGTAATAGGGACTTTTAGATTGAGTGGACGAGAACGGCGTGAACGTGCACTGATTATGTCTATCGCAAGCCGTTTTAACATTTATTCCTATTTCTTGATATCAAGAATTGCCATTGCTTTACAACATAAAATTATTTCGTGATATCAATAATCCAATTCTTGATATCAAGAAATAGGAATAAACGTTGAAATGGCTTGCCATGGACACGGATGATCAGTTTATCATCTAAAAGTCACTAATAACGCAATCAAAAAACGCCTCGTGTATACACGTTTCATGTACAGGGCGGCCAAAAATATCGCAAGAAATTAGATCTACAATTTCAACGAAATCATTGACAACAATATCATTCTTTTGACACCAAGGTCACCAAAGTTGACACCAAGGTCATCATTTGGTAAAAGCTTTTTGATTTTAAAGGCACACTGTCTTACTTGTAGCTACTTGCTCCCTCTATATATAGAAAACTTCCCCAATCGGTGCATGTTGGTCCCCCATGATCATCTTTTTCTTATGTTAAATGAGAGCTGAGTTAATGAGATAGCCACCTGTCATAGTGACTTCGCAGGCTCGCTTGGTGGTCTAAACCCTTCTCGCTGAAGTAGTAAAGCCTACCTTTAAGGCTATTTTTGTGAGGCAACGTCGTTTTAAAAATTTACTATACTTTTGCAACCGTAGTCGTGCTTGAAGAAGCGAGAATTTTGCGCATGACGGATTCCAATACAATCATAAGTATGTTGACGAAGGCATTTATGCCCAAATAAAAATAATTGAAATACAAAAACATATGACATTGCCTCAATGATGTCGTTGAAACTGCGGGTGGCGTTCTTTTTTATTCCACCCTGTATAAAGAGAGGCGTGGGTGTTAGAGGCATAATTCAGTCTTTGTTATTTTATCCAAATCTGCTGGGATTTCTCAGAAAGCATGTCAAATAAACAGAAGGATAAATCATGAGTTCATGTCCACTTTCTTATTTAGCGTACAATCCTCGTGGCGTACATTGACTTGGGTCATTAAAATCACGAAGGAAAAATCAAATGATGTGATGCTGTCAAACGTCCAACAAAATAAGTATTTGAATTTTTCCAGATTTATTCCGATACCGTGACTGCAAAAAAAGTAGCGCCTGTGTTTTCAAAGCCCCGGTCCCATCTATTCCGTAACGATGACAAAAGAATTACTTTGATGAAGGATATAGCATGTGTCAATAGACCGGTTTACTAATATATTTAAATGTATGGATGCTTTTTTCCTGAGGACCTAGTGACAATTCATTGGTTATTAATGAATGAACTATAATACTTGGAATCCTATCTGTATAAATTATGTGTTGCTATCGGGTAAGCCTCAGACAAGTTTCGGGTTGTTTCGGCAGTTTACTGTAAACTGCGTAAATTGCAACTACATAAAGCATCTGTTAGAGACGATCTTCCTATTCGCATAATTAGAGAATTTGCATGTGAATTGAGTGTACCGGTTACTAGGATCCTTAATATATCTTTTAGACAAGGAGTTGTCCCTTCACAGTGGAGATCCGCTCAAGTAACTCCTATTCCAAAATCGCACCCACCTTGTATAAATAATCTGCGTCCTATAGCTTTGACTTCACATTTTTCTAAGTTAGCTGAATCTTTTATGGCTCAATGGTTATTAAAAGATATTGAGAAACTCATGGATATACATCAGTTCGGTAACAGACCAGGGTTATCTACTACACATTATCTTGTTGGCCTTTTACATCATCTTTATAAACACGCAGAAAACAACAGGTCTATATCAACTATTGTATGTACGGATTTTAAAAAGGCTTTTGATCGCTTGGATCACAACATTCTAATTGAAAAAATGGTTAATATGCACATAAGACCTTGGATAATAAGTTGGATCATAAGTTTTTTAGAATGTCGTAAACAAAGTACATTATATAATGGAACTCTGTCTGATATTAAATTTTGTCATGCCGGTGTTCCACAAGGGACACGCCTTGGCCCAATTCTGTTTTCAATTATGGTTAATGATTTATGTGAAAATATTCCTATACATTACTTCAAATATGTTGATGATTTATCTTTGGTACAATGTCGTAAATCAACAGACGTTTCACAACTACAACCCATACTTAACTCTGTGCAATACTGGTCTCAATCAAACAATATGTCACTCAATCCTTTGAAGTGTTTTACCCTGCAGGTCACTTTTATGAAAAATCCTCCTCCTCCTGAAGTTCTTTCCATTAATGACTCTACTCTATGCAATGTACAAACTCTCAAAATTCTTGGAGTAATTATACAATCTGATTTAAAATGGAATTTACATGTTAATGATTTAGTCAAAAGGTGCAATAGAAAACTGTACATGTTGAGGAAACTTAAGAAATTCAATTTACCTTTTAAGGATTTAGTGACAATATACGTAGGTTATATACGACCAATTTTAGAATATTGTGCTCCAGCGTTCCATAGCAGTCTTACAGTTGAACAAAATAATAATCTTGAAAAAATACAACGTAGAGTATGTAAGATTATTTTAGGGCCTAGTTACATTACCTATTCCAATGCATGTCAAGTATGCAATTTACCAACTCTTGAGGAGAGGAGACTAGCACTTTGTAGAAAATTCGCAAAATCCCTTTTAAATCACTCTATTTGTCAGACCTGGTTACCTAAGAAAAAAAACACGAATATTACTCTTCGCCGTATTCCCATTTATCAACAATTTCAATTCAAAACAAAAAGATTTAAAAATAGCCCACTGTCATTTCTAGTTGACATACTCAATAAAAGTTGAAGAAAAAAAAAATGTTTTATTTTGTACTTTTATCGTTATTCCAGGTATACTAAGTGCTTGTCTCCTCCCCTCAGCAGGCTGTTTAAAATGTACCTTTTTAATCTTTTTACCATGCTTGTATTGACTTTTATAGGACATTTGTAAGCAATTACAGCTGTATTTCTGGAAACTTGTGCAATGTGTTTATGATTTTTAGTTACAGAATCTAAGTCTTATTTTTGATATTGCTAGTTTTTTATATGTATATATTTAAAAGTGTTAACTATTGTGCCGAACATGTAAACATGAATATTCCAGCCAAGGCTGTCCTTCATGTAAAATTGTATTTGTATGAACCATGTTTCTGCTATAATAAAAACCATTTTTGAATTGAATTGAAATTTAATTGATGTCAAGCACAACCTTTGCTTTACAAAAGTATGCATTCAATTTGAGGAAATTAGTAAAGCGGACCATGAGGGATTTAATGTGCATTCTCTTTCTTGTATTGGTATTTTCCTCAAAGATAAAATTCTCTCGCATCATAGTTAACGATAATCGTTTTGATAACTCTATGCAATAAGTTTAATATCAAAGCAGTTTTTTTTATCAATCTTGCCCATCCCATCTCTAGAAAGACAAATCTATCTAAAAATGTCATTTTGTTAGACAACCAAGAGTGCTGGTAATGCGAATTCTATTTCGTTCAGTCGATACTCGCCATTTAAAACAAATCAGAATAATTGTCCAGCATTTTTCTTTCACTTTACCAAAGAGCCAATGACTCAAAGATAGATATGTAGTGGTAGAGTAGTTAAGCTACCTTCCCGGCTTGACTCAACTCAAGTCAAGTACTCTCCTTTTTTTAGGGAAAAAAAAGGAAAGAAAAGAAGAACATTTGTACGGTATACACCTACAAATATGATTTTGATTAATGTCTCGACTAGGTGTGACCGGGTCTGCAGTCCATGGTTGCCTGGTATGTCATAATGAACAACTGGCGATTGACTGTCTAAATAAAAATCATCAACGGAATGATGAATGGATTTCTTTTAAATCGACTTATTGATTGCATCTTTCGTCAGAAGATCAGTGAAGATAAAGAATATATAGTTTGAAACCTTTTGACAATTGAAATAAAATGACTTATGCTAGAAGACCATCACTGTACTATTGGTTTGATAAGAATTTGAAAATATTTTGGAGTAAAGAGCTCACCAATTATTGTCTATCCTATTAGCTTTGGCCGAAGCAGATGTCAAAATGGTCAATAATAACGGAGAGCATGATCTCTGAAAGATACTTTTCAACTTAAATGGCTGTGACAGAATAGAAACCGAATAATCGAAAGCTCTATGATGTCAACGACATTTAAACTAAATTTATTATATTCATTTCTACCTGATGATGATGATGATGATATGAGGATGATGATGATGAGGATGATGATGGTGATGATGATGATGATAATAACAACACTGATAATGATAATAATGATAATTAATAAATATAATACTGAAAATAATATTAATGATAATTAATAACAATGATAACTATGATACTTACCATCATGCTTAGAAATTACAAGACTGTTCATACCAAGACTTGTTAATAAACAAACAAACAGACAGACAAAAACAATACAACTATAAACAAACAAACTAAAAGTGAAAAATACATCAACCGTCAGAGGGAAAGCATGCTTGATTTATTATGAAATGCATTTTCTTGTCTAGGGCTTTATATTTTATTCACGTAATTTTTCCGTATGTGATTCTGACGCTCAATTATCATTGGTAAGAACAGACCGCCTTGGGGCCGATTCCACGTGACACTGGTCAGTTTATGCCCGGACTTTCTGGAGTAATAAACTTCAATGGCACCATTGGGTGTATTTATCATCTTTATCCGTCAGGAATCCAGAATGCGTTTACATTTTTCTTCTTCAGAAAGACGATTGACGTTGTCGGTGAACCAGTGGTGTACAATAATCCAGGAAAAAATTGCAAAAAAAGGAGAGGGGTGAGGGTTATGCACCTAAAACTGGGGTTTATGATTGGGAAACACTGCATGTTTCAACGATTTAACAAGTATCAAAGTTCCAATTCAATTACAATAACTGAATGATGATCTTTATTATATTTAAGTACGATTATACAGTAATGTACTTATATGTATACAAAAAAGTCCTAACTGATTTTGTTTTCTTCGCTGTTTCTTCACGACTATCTCTCACATGTAAACGCACTTCTTTTTAGTTTTCCGGTCAATGAGTTATGGTTGGGCCACTTGTGCGCTTGTTCGAGCCTTAACTTAAATCACCCCTCTGTGGTCTTAACGCAACCTTGGCATTGTCCATTATGCAAATTGCGATTATAAGAAAATACTTTATTGAAGAGAGGCGTAAATTATTGCTTCCGTCAACGAAAATTACTAAAGCTAGACATCGTTTAATGAGCCCAACAGCGTGAAAAGGTCAAGGTTTATTTTAAGAAAACGAAAAGAATTTAGTCGTTTTTCTAGGATGATGAAAACATTATTAAGAAGAAGAAGATTAAAAGGAAGCTCATGAATATTTATAATGTAGGCCTAGCTACTAAAGAGCGATTAAAATAGAAGTATTAAAAATAGAAAAAGAAAAACGAGGACGTCACCGATGTTGATGGTGATAATGATGACGATGATGATGATTATATGATGATAATAATAATGATAATGATATTTAAACAGAAGAAGATGAAGAAAAAGAAAAAGAAGAAGAGAAGAAGGTTACGACAATGAATGAACTTATGAATTCAGGGTCACGTCAGGATGACCAGAGGAAACCAGCGCATTAAAAAAGTACAGTTCTTAAGATCAATTTTTTTGTATCTGAAAAGACTAAACAAGGAATTTCAAGTATAGTCAGTCTGATTTATCGTTATTTTATGCAACCTCCTATCTTTATAAATACCTCGA
The DNA here is from genome assembly GCA_003118195.1 of Hemicentrotus pulcherrimus. Classification (NCBI taxonomy): domain Eukaryota; kingdom Metazoa; phylum Echinodermata; class Echinoidea; order Camarodonta; family Strongylocentrotidae; genus Hemicentrotus; species Hemicentrotus pulcherrimus. The sequence goes on along the minus strand of BEXV01000147.1, from coordinate 275,037 downwards.
CGATAATTTTGTCTGGGTCACTTCGCACCGATTTATTTCCAGTCGATATTATACGTTTAAATAGCTACTACTGAATTTTAAATGGAGTCGGAGCAAAAACCCACATTACAAACTATTTAAAAAATTGGGATGGTTTATGGTACTTATCATAGGCCGAGGACAAATATCTTTTAAACTAAAATGTGTAGTTAATTAAACAAAGTAGAATTCAATCTTTTCATGAATTACTTTACCAAAAAGTATGAATAAGGCAAAATAATGATTAAAAAGATGTTTATAAAATATATCCTGGGAGCAGAAGGTTATTATTTGCGGTACGTGCAACCGAAAATCTTCAACGTCGGAAAAATAAAGAAACTTATTAAAAGCTAGCAAAAAATGACATTAAAAAGAATGTTTAAGCATCCCCACCCCATCCGATATACGCGGAAGGGTTCAAAATATTGTCGATTGGAAGAATATTGTTATCAATGATTAATTGATAATGATATTCAATTAAATCCAATCAACAAAGTATCGATTAGGGTCACATGAACTTAATTTAATCTAATTTAATTTGAATGAAGGAACTTTACCTAACTATCCTGATCTAAGGAGACACGAACGAACGAACATACATGAAACCCGAAAAGTGATGAGG
>BEXV01000147.1:246924-264447 GCA_003118195.1 Hemicentrotus pulcherrimus | reverse complement strand
GGAACCCCCCCCCCCCCCTCATCAATTATGAAAAAAAAAGAGGTATTAAGAGAGAGAAACAAATAAGAAAGGAAGAGAGAAAGGGCAATGGGAAAGGGAGTGGAGAGGATATGTACAGTAGAGAACATAACAAAATAAAGCAATGATATCCCTTCATCGGGTTTGTATACTTTAAATAAAAAAACCTAGCAAGTCCGGTTTTCCCCCTTCCATTCCTCGCCCACGTAACCAATTCCCTGTCAATGGCTGAACTCTACAGCATGTACAAGCGGCTCTACAAGTTTAGTGTTTCCTAGTTTAATTTTGGCTACAAGCACATTCATTCATCAACCGTATACAGATACGTGTAAACCAGCCTTAGCGCACAACATAACTGCATTAGCATTGATTGTGTACGTGCCCCTGAAGAGTTTTTGAGCAGTTTAAGTTTTCGAGTTGTAGTCACATTTTCCATTTTCATCCCAGCTACTTTTTTTAATATCAGCACCGTAGCGCTTCATTGCCAGATTTTTCGAAACATTTTACATGGGAAAGCATCAGGATGGAATGGAACAAAGAATGCAACGAGTGGTTAAAGTCTTAAATATTTGTTTTCTCGAGAAACGCATGGGAGCCAGAGGAAAAAGCTCGCACATTATTTTGTAGGCGATGGGCTATTTTGCCAAATATCCCCTGTGTTTTGAAACAAGTCACTTTCCGGTAAAAAAAATATTGACAGAAAAAAAAAAAAGGATTGGTATTCCCCTGTCCCGATCATATCACCTATACCAACAAATTAATGATGTCGGGACAATCTGATAATCCTGACCCAATCATCTTCGCATCCTAAAGATGGATAAACATTTGACGCCCCTATTACTCAACTTGTGTCGTATAATCTGGAAACGCCCCCAGTGGCGTATCATGGAATACAGGGGCATGTGCCCCCTTTTTACAACCTTTCCGACAAAGCAGTTATAAGGTGTCAGTCTTATAACTGCTTGATACTTAAGTATACACACACACATTACGTGGCCCCAATTTATTCCTTATCATGTGCCCCCTTTTTTATATCCCAAGGGCAACTGAAAATGTGACAACCTACTTCTTTCTTTTGGACGGCAGAGTTTTCTTTTCGAACTTGTTCTCCACTTTATCATTATTCTGGATCCGCCCCTAGTACATTCCTGCCTGTTCACGAACAAACAAAACCGATGGAGTGGAATTGTCGCGGTGTACAGGTTGATAAGTATCAAGACCGCGATGAGTCAAGTACCATTAGACCTTACCTCCTTCGCCCCAATTAAATGCTCTTTTGCCACTCTGCAGTGGTGTAGCCATGGGCTGATGGGGGTCGTAAGGGCACGTGTCCCTTCACATGGTGAAACGGGGAAATAGAGTAAGAGATGGAAGGAAAGGAAGAGGGAAAGAGCAATGTGAAAGGAGGTTGATGATACAACCATGGACCCTACCATGATACAACTATTCGCATATCTTTCCTAGTTCTACCTGTAAATGAAAAGCCTCATTTTCTTTTCGTTCTTTCTTTGGCATAACGAAAATTTTGCATGACCACCCTTTCCCAATGGCGGCAGTGCTCCACACTAGCTGAAATAACGATACGCTAATGTTACTCGATTCTGAGAATGAATGGGACTTCAAGACGGCTTACTGTGAATGTATATCTCCAGGTATATGCAATGACTTCACTAAGATCCTCCAACTCTATCGCCTTGTATTATTTTACTCGACCTAAACTATTATTTTACCCCCCCCCCTTTTTTTTATGGCTGGGACAATGTTACGCCACTGCGACTCGATACTGGAGAAGGAAGCTGCTTATATACAGCTATAAGTGTAAATTCAAGGCTCCCGGCATTTTCAACTACGCATGAGGTTGGCTTCCAGTGGCGGAGCTATTGGAGATTTTGGCGGACATCCCCCAAACCCCTCGAATGGCGAAAAGAGAGTGGAAAGAAGAAAAAAGAGAAAAGGAGACAGAAAAAGAAAAATTGATATGAAAAGGACGATAAAAAGGAGACGATATAGAATCCATCCTCACCCTTTCTATAATCATTAGCCTTCCAAATTTGAAATTCATTTCCGGATCAATACCGCACCCACTTTGCCATTTCCCTTCAAAGACTGGATTTACGCTACGCCAACGTACGCCTTCAGTGTAGCCGGAATCAACCCCCTCTCAAGTATGAGTTTTTCGAATGAAAAGGCAATGTGCCCCATCACTTTATGTCATTGTCCTTTTCTATCGTTTAATGCCTTGGGACATCTTTATAGCTTCAATAAGCGATTTGAATTCTGCATGGGTTTGCTCGATTCGCCTGGTTGTAATCATCATGAAGGTGAAATCTTGTAATTATATTACATACTACAATCTTCAAATATTTTCATTTTTATTGGAATACCAAACAATGGAATTTAGGGCAGTGAAAAAGATTTATACCATACAGGTTTTGTTTGATTCTTTGATTTATCTCGCTGATATATGGCAATCCTTTTGTATGAATACATTATGATAATGTTACTCTGTAAGTATTTTACGTTGATAATGTATTATAGTTTTATGATTTGTTTATTATTATTGTTATCATAATTAAGTTGTAATTATTTTGCAACTCTCGAACTGAGAGACCATGAAGAGAAATGCATAAATTAAATAATTTGTTTGAAAAGCTATGTTACTGCTTTAAAAGACATCGACTGCATGTCCACTTTCTTATGAGAAATTCAAAAATAGGAACCAAATATATTGTGTACTCTGACATGAAAAAAATCAATGAATTCAAATTTTTAAACAATTCTTTTGATGTGCTGGATATGACGGCCCCATTTTCTAGTAATTTAAAATGATTTTTTTTCTTAAATCTACACTTAATATCGAACCTTCAATTTTTTTTTCTTTTAAAAGAGCTCACGCATGTTAGACTATGGGAAGAAATGTGTGAATGAGTACTGATACACGCACGCCCACTAACCCATGACTGTTTGTTTGTGCCCCTCGATATTGCTCATTTTGCAAAATGTTACGATGTTGTCCTTTCCTCAATGTCGAACCATAAGTACGAAATAATTTATGAAAAACTGATAAATTGAATTCCACGCACAATTTTTCCTGTAGCATTGACTCAGATTCAGCATGTATATATTTCTTTTTTTTTCTGGAGTCATAATTAGGGTACGTACTTCTTCACCATGTTTCCCGGAAGCGAGGCCTTTTCTCATCAGCAAATTAATCATCGGTAAACTAATCAAAGAGGACAGTTTTGATTAAATTTCACCTTCGCTGTTAGAGGATTAAAAAAAGAAAATGCACGTATTCAATAGAGCATGATTGCTAAACTGTCTTATTCATTTCACGTTTTTCCACGAGTAAGTAGTATCGTCAGCAATCATTGCCTTATATTAGGATAGCAAATTGTAAAATTAGGTCAACGTTGTTACTTTCTTTTTACAACTGCTAGACAGATCAAGATTGCCCCGTTAGAAATTGGAAAAGCGAGAGAGAGAGAGAGAGAAAGAGAGAGAGTTTGTATCTAATGCTTTTTGAATGAATGGCCTAGCACTAAAATAGCATCGAAGAATTGGGTCATGAGATAGAGGTAGAAAGAAAGATAAAAAGAGACTAATATTATTCCTTTGTTGAAGGAAAAGGACGAGGGACGGAGGAGAAAGGCCCTACAGGTTCTAGATTTGCATTTTCTTCGGGAACCAAGTTGACTGATCAAGCGTTAACACCTTTTGTTTCCGATCATTGGAATACTGGCAATTAGAAAATGATCCATGTCTTTCCCCAACCCAAGGAAAACATCAAGATTTGACAGAAATTGAAGCTGGGCAATTTAATACGTATAAGTGCGCCCCTGCGGAGTCGCTTCGCGTTCCTCTCTGTCAAAAATACAAAGTATCAAAAGAGAATATAGGGGGAAACAGGATAAAACATGCAAATTATACATCTATGTATACGTCAGTCCCATCTGTGCAATATAAAAGTGAGGAAATATGTTTTTCATCAAAGAAGGCCTGCTAGCGACTTATGCATGGCATTATGTTGAAGTGAGGAAATGGCAAGGTTTACGTTTTGAAAAATACAGATAGAACCCGGTGATAATGATGTATTGTGTAAAATGTAAAAAAGGATGAAAGAATAAAAGAGATTCAAATAGAGAAAATGCAAATATCTGAAAATAAATTAAATTCAATTCAATTTCAATTCAATTCAATTCAAATTTTATTGATTAAAATCCAAACAAATATTATGATTATTCTCAAATATTTTGTATAATATTTTGATAACAAATTTCAAAATTATAGGGTAAATTATTGAGTGCAAAAGTAAAGATTAGAAGTACCAGGAATGACAAAAACTAACGTACTACTGCATGAAAATATCAAGACGGAAATGTACACAGAAAGGTAAAAAGAGAGAGAGGGTGAGGGAGAGATAGAGAGGGTGAAAGGGTGTGTGAGAGAAAGAGAAAGAAAGAGAGAAGGGGAGACGGGGAGATGGGAGAGGGGAGGGGGGAAGTCGCGCGCCTGAAATGCCCATAGGTCATGAAGATCCCTAAGCATATTTGATTCCCTGTATCCACATAATCTTCTTTATTTATTTTGGCGCAGCTGTTTTTGACGCAGTTTTTCGCATTATCTTTGGAGCGTTATCCCCAATGGGCAATTATATTATATAATAAAAATCGAACCCAATTCAACTAAAGCGTTATGAACGTATGACCAATTTCGTGATTTGTGATATCTTCAATGGGTACCGCCAGGACATACGAGGCAATCCTTTACTCCACTGAGTACCCTCACGATTTAATTATAAAGTAAATCAATTTATTTTTAGTTAAGGAGATGGACGGTGTATCTGATGAACATTTTTGAAGAAAATGGAGATATTTTTGATAATCTAAAGGACTGTGTGTAGTAACATCAGAGATACTATAATATTCTCGGTACTTTATCAAGATTAGAGATGGATAAACAAATAAAGGACCACGCGGTAATTTTCAAAAAGTTTAAAAGTGACAATAATATGTTTTTTAAGTTGAAGAGAAAAAAATGATTCCACATTTTCGAAGGAGCAATATGACAGAAGGTTCATAACCTTTGGATTAAAGATTTATGTGATATTTATGGACTCAAGGACCCTTTAACATCTCGACGAAGGTTCCAGAGATTGAAAGTTTATAAGGCCGGAACCCTGTGGTCTGTTGGTCCTTCTTGCAACTGGTCGAAATTTACACGAGACGTCTCATCGACCTCCTTACGACTAGTAAGACGTTATGTCTCGTAAACATTCCGATCAAGAAGGTTCCCGAGACATTTCGTGAAAGTTTACCTACTCAGAACTAAAGGTCTGGTCTACGTATCAAGAGTGGACCTTCGGACAACAATTCAAAAGATCAACAAGAAGTCTCATAGACCACTTTGCAACACATCTTAAGGTCCAAATATGTGTCTCTTAGATTTCTGTCTAGTCGAAGGTCTACACAGTGTCTCGCACATATTCTAATGACCTGTCGAAGTTCCTCAAGATGGTTCGTGGACCTTCTTACAACTAGTAATTGGGCCATTACGAGGTTCTTTTAAGACCTAGCGCTTGGAAGATCCATAGGTGCGAATTTTCGTCTTGTGAATCTACTTTCAACCAATCAAAAGTTCCAAAATAGTCTCATGGACCATTTTACGACTTGTCCAGAGGTCCAAAAGATAATTGTCGAACTTCTAGCAGTATGTCGGAAAGTTCTCGAGGCTAAAGGTTCATAAGACTCGACCTTTTGCCTCGTTCTGCCTAAAACAAGAAATCTGAAGATTTCTGATGTCTGGAGGGCCCTCTTACAATTAATTGGAACGTTCATAAAATGTCTCGATGCCTTTTTTTTTAACAAGTAGTCAGAAGGTTCATAACTTATAAGACCAGAATTTGTGTCTTATGTACATATTTTTATGACAAGTCTGATGTATGATTAGTAAACTGGAAAGTGACTTTTGAACAGTGATGGCAAATATATGGCCACAGGATCCCGACCCGAACCTTTATGTAGACAGCCACCAAAAGTCTTACTACTTGACAATTACTTTGTCTGAAACGAATGTTCAAAGTGAGAGAGGAGATGTATTGACAGGTACTTGCACTTTAGGAAGAACACAGAAAAGTCGTTTAAAATATTGGAACTAGACCTGCAGGACTGTAGTTTATGATAATAATAAAGATGTGGCAAATTGGTCTGACCGGGGAATTTCCCGAACTGCATCCTCACAGACCTGCGCAATTAATCATACGGTGATAAGAGTGAAATAGCGATGATGAATAAAAAATTCTGGGATTTTAACCAACGCGAAAACGATTTCAATACTGAAAAGAATAGAAGAGAGCAAAGCATATCTTTTGTTTAATGCCACGAAAAACTTATCAACTTTTATATAGGTAGTAGTGTCGTATTCCAGTTTTTTAACATTTTACTGGAGTGACTACTAAAGGTAATGTCTTTAAAGGGAAAGTTAAATTCTGTTGCAGACGGCGCTACACAAATAATTTTTGTGAGTAAATGAAAAGCTGAGTGTCAAATTTAACAGAACATACAATTTCAATGAAAAAAATCATTTTTGTTTTTATCAAAATCGGTTCAGAGACGGCTGAAATATCCATAAATAATATCACGATTTCTAAAAGTCTTGTGTACCACCACAAATATCAGGTAATTTGAAAAAGCTGTTGAAAAAAACGAAATAGCGCCTTTTACGTCGTATTTCAGCCAATGCCGATGTTGGCTTTTTTGTTGGCATTTTCGTGTTGGTTATATTACGCACAACCAGCCGGCCCATGTATTGTTATTTCTAATTAAATAATTAATTAACGGTCGCCGTATTTTTTTTTAAGTGGAGCTGAATTGGTATGATCGTATTGGCTTAATTTCACACATTCTGGCGTCTAAAATTACCTTCATAGCAATTGTTGGTTCTAAAAGGGTACTAGAAATGTCATAGATAAGAATAAGAGCAATAACCATGCACTTTGAAGGGATTTGCGGTCTGAAAACAGATCTCAACTATCCCTTTATAAGCTAGACATGTAATCTACATTACGTTTGTCCACAAGTTATTACAAAATGTACTCTGTAAGATGCAAAACTCTTTGTGAGCGTTTGTAAAATGTAAATGTGCATTCATTGTGTGCGGGCAAGCCGGTATGACAGGGGGTACCAATAGAATTTACAACTAAATTATTCAACCCTTGCCATTTTGTTGTTGTTTTGTTTAAGTACATGAACGATTTATTTGGTCCGATTTACGTTTAAATTTTCTGGAGAATGTTTCAAAAATAGAGCCCACCACTCAAACTATACAACAAAGGCCCTTACTCAACCAGCCCACCTTTAATTATTGACTCACGAAAAACACAAAGAACATACAATTCACAAGGTGTATGAATAATTTATTTGTTAACTGTATGTCGATTAGAGACATCGTCGATTTACTAAACCACATATGTACCCATAATATTGTTATCATTATCAAAAAGTGCCTTGAAGAGACAGTTGTCAATAAATATGGGTCGCATGAAGACCGCAATGTCGAATTTCCAACCTTTCGCCGTCTTCCAACACCTCTAACAGCAGATATATACCCCTTCTCCCATCCTAACCTTTTTGCAGTATGCTATAGGGTGAGATCCAGGAGTACGTTGCACTGCATATTTTCTTAACATTATTAAAATGATTTCCCGCATGAAAACTGAAAATCGACTTGCATTATTTTCAGGCGGATTCACTGCTGTGATGATCAACGAATCAAGCGGAGTAACTCGGGGGCGTTTTATGACAACATCGTCATTATCTTGATGAAGCAATTACCTTCTCAGAACAAAAGAAAATATTACGTTTGTATTTCTTTGGTTGCAGGGATGTGGGAGCTCATCTAAACGGTTGCTCTCTGCATCTAATAAGAAAAAGTGAAGGAAATAACCACACGAATTGGCATGATTCAGTCGTTAACCTTTGGAAAAGAAAGTGAATAGGTGTTACTATGACAATCTCTGCTGTTTTGTGTCCCTGCTCTTTTCTCTGACTCTGTCTCTAGCTGACTCTGTCTCTGACTCTGAATCAGAGGCGGGGGGGGGGCACAGTGCCTTCCTACTTTTCCAAATACCCCAAAAGTGCCCTTTTTACATAGGAAAAGTGCCCTTATTACTTTGATAAGTGCCCCTATTAATTTTTAAAAGCGCCCCTCTCTTTTCCACCTCTGATATGTGCCCCTTTTATTTTGACACGTACCTCTTTTCCCTGACAAGTACCCAGTTTCCTTTGCAGTAAGTGTCCATTTTCCATTCTCATAAGAGCCCTTTTTATTCTCTAGTAAGCGCCCCTTCACCTCTGATAATTACTCTATTCAAATCTTAGAGGTGCCCCTTTTACTTTGACAAGTGCCCCTTTTCCTTTGTTAGGAGGGCCCTTTCCCCTTTCAATAACCGTCCCTTTTTAATTCGGATAAGCGCACCTTACATTTTCACATGTGCCACTTTCCTTTCTAATATCAAGTGGACCTTTTTCGTACGATAAGTGCCCCATTTAAAAATAGCCCTTCCCCTTCTCATAAATGCCCCTTTTCACCAATGAAAATGATCCCTTTTCATTTTCATACTAGTGCCCCTTTTCATGTCTGGTATACTCGCTTTATTTTGACAAGTGCCCCTTTTCCTCCTGATAAGTGCTCTTTTCATTTCTAATAACAGCCCCTTTTATTTTGACACGTGTCCCTTTTCCTTCCTAATATATGCTCTTTTTCCTTCTTACAAGTGCCTCTTCCCATTTTCATAAAAGATCCCTTTCACCTCCAATAAATGCCCCTTTTAAAATCTGATTGGTGCCCCTTTTCTTTCAACAAATGCACATTTCCCTTTATTATTAGTGCCCCTTTTTCATTCTTATAAATACCTCTTTTCATATATGAAAAGTACCCCTTTTCAGATGCGACAAGCGCCCCTTTTAACCTCTGATAATTACCCTTTTAATAATGATACGTGCCCATTTTTCTTTCTTATAATGAACCTATTCCTTTTTCATAAATGCCCCGATCAAAATCTGATGGTTGCCTATTTTCCATCGACAAATGCCCATTTTCCATTCGCTAAAAGTGTCTTTTTCATCTCCGGTTTATAGAGCCCTATCTTATAATTACCCTTTGTACTTTGACACGTGCTCCTTTTTTGTTTGTTTGCTCATCTTTTCCTCTCATCATTAACGTGCAATATCCCCAAAAGCTCGCTGGCTACGCTCGCTCGCATTTATAGATGTTATAATTATGTTACTTATCAAAGGTATTTTCAGTCTGTTGTGAGAATGTGCTCATAACCGCAGAAGGACTGTGTTTTTCCTCTTTTTTTATAAGATGTAATTTTCGCACTGCGACGTCACAAATCTTAATTTTTTTCCTCGCTTGCAAATGATTTTTCGACCATCACACCCAACTTCAAGGTATGATGCTTAAGCAATATCTTATTCGATATATAAGGAGAAACAAATATTGAAATCATCCCTGATAGTATAATCAAATTATAGGGTGTATACCAATGTCTAAAAATGTGTATATTTTCGCCTTGAGATCTCCCTTTGTATGTGCTCTTTTTCCCCCAGAAAGTGCCCTTTTTTGTTGGTGCCCCCCCCCCCCTTCGGAAGTCGCTCCGCCGCCTCTGCTCTGACTTTTCCCAACCTCTTCAGGAAGGTATAAAGCGATATCTAAATTACAACAGGAACGGATCCAGGATGCTACGAAAGAGGGGGCACAACATTATTGCAAATTTGATGATAAGCAAAAACAACTATGTGGAAGATTCGAAGCTTTACCAGACATAAGTCTTCAATCGATTTGAATCCATATACAACATGATTGGATTTACTCACCTAGAGGGCAGTTCAATCGCCTAACCAATGACAATTCCAAAATCTGGATATTGTTTTACAGAAGGGAATTGAAAATGAACTTGAGGTGATTTCTAGAAGAGCCTTAGTATTTGCATCATACATTATTGATCAAACAGAAAGCTACATGTTGCGTAGCCTCTTGTCGATGGCCCTCGCTTTGTTGGAGTCCGTAAATTCTGACTCGCTTCGCTCGTCAGAGAAACCGAGCCTCGCTCGCGCTCGGTCTTTTCTGACTCGATTCTCTCGCCAGAATTTACGGACTCCAACAAAGCGACGGCCATCGACATTGCGCGGTTTCTCCGGTATTAAGCTATAGTATAGGCTAATCGTCTTGAGTATATTATATTCGTTAATATTCATAAATGAAAGACACACGCCATTAAGACTAAAACAACAACAACAACAACATTGATAAATTCTCAAAAAAATGTCAGTTGCACCTTGCTAAAACGAATCAAAATATTGTAGCCTATATTCTTCATTTCCTTTGAAATGTAGATTGATTTTGTTTACAAAGATAAGTTATTGTAATGCGATATGCCAGTACCAATAACCCTCAAGAACGGGAGTTTCCCAATCGCTTTTTTTTATCGACTCTAAAAGACTGATCAATAATGAATATCTCTGGGAGCGGTATACCGTCGTAAAATTCTATCCAACTTGTACTTGAGATTGTGCTTTAATAGCTGTACATTGACATGAATTTAAAGCTGATTTGAAACTAAATTGGATACCATTTACCTTAAAACTGCACATGTGTCGGGGTCTTTTGATGTTACTCGCTTATTCTCGGGTTGAGGCAAGATGCAGGGTCACTAAATGCTCCATCCCCAGAAAATCCAGCCCTGGCAAACTAAGCTAAACATGTCTCTTTAAGAATACAACGTCTTTATACAACTACGCTAGCATTTGTCGGTAGACGCCGTTTCGTCTTACTTTCTTTGTGAAGTCACCAACTATTGCTTGTTTAGTTTCATCAATCCTTTATTTTCAAATAGTTACCATGGCCCCATTCCAGGCTCATGACAGGGTCAAACAAATTGTACAGCACGATATGCACACCACCTGTGTATTCACATTGTCCGTTGCACATGAGACATCTTTTACATGACGTACGACTGCGTCAGCGACTGGCGCGGGCTTTGGTGCGCCATTTGACAGTTTTATCCATTGAAAATAATGCAGAAGAACATTTTAAATATTGCCTGAATTACTGGCGCATGCGCTTATTTCTCGCACAAGGTCATTAGCGCAGGCAATAACGTAATATAATGACACAACTTATGTAGCAGGCGTACAATCCAAATTACATGATTCCTGTTAACTTGAGTTAAAAGCGTCACTAAGCTTACGTAAATTAGTAAAGAATGGCCGTCATTGGCAAGATTAGTTCACTTGAGAATTTCAAATGTCAGCATTGTGAGCCACTTATTTTGCGGCGTGAATCTGTTACCCTTCTCGAGGACTCTTCAGATTCGTGACACTGACGAATTTTCTTACTCATAAAGGTAACGACCGTAAGACATCTTCCATCTGTTCATTATCACTGTCTTTGAACGTCTGTTTTTGCTATACAAACACGATTTCTTTTTCCTTATTGCATACCATCAGCAAACGTGGGCGGTGCCTTTGAAATGCCCTAGTATTTCAGGTGAATGAATTCGCACCTGGAAGAAAAAAACCCCACTCAAGTCATTTTCAATACAGGAAGCTATAGAATACAGGTATACGTGGTATTGTAATAAAGTAGAGTCAATCTTTTTAGAATTCTTCTCAGAAGGGATGGACATTTTGAAGATTCGTCATGACGACGACAGACAACAATCATAAACGAAGTTATAATTTGTTGATATTGGCGTATCGAGAAGATGATAAGCAGGGGGGGGGGAGGGGGGCAGTATCCACTCCAAAGGGGAGGCGCGGATTGTGTCTAGAAAGCCCTATAGTATAGGCTATACGGAGGCGCGCTTCATTCACTCCGGCCGGATCAATTGTAACTCTTTGTAAGACGGGGCCCTGGTGTTTGATGCCTTTCTTTCAAATGGTAAAGAGAATACATCGGATATGCCAGACGGAGGAACAAACTTACAATGAAGAAAAAGAAGATAAAAAGAAGAGAAAGAAAAGGAACAAGAAAAGTCGAAAGAAGAAGAAGAATAAGGAGATGAAGAGAGAGAAGAAGAATTAAATAGAAGATCAGAAAAAAGAAGGAGAATAAAAAGAGGAAGAAGAGGTGCAGGAAGAAAATATAAAATAAATGAATAAATAAAGACATACAAATACACAGAAAAAAAGGGAAACAAAATCAGAAGAAAGGGCTTTCGTCTCCTTCACCCTACAGTGGATTTGCCCTACTTTATCACCTACCATCCTCATTGCAGGGTGATTGAACTTCTCTATTAATGTATATCTATACCTGTTAAAGTCATTAAAGCAGGTATAAACCAGGTATGCTCTTGGCGTCTTCATTAAATGCATTCCGTTTTTATAAGACTCTTCCTAGAAACTCTGGAAATTCCGAAGAATTTTAATGAGCTTGACAAGCTTCAATCAAGTTCAAATAAGCTAATGGGTATTGCCATCAATCTATCATACTATGTCTTGAAAAGGACTCAAAATTTTTTCGTGTAATGATGCAACACATCCTACAACATGCAGAAATGACGAATAGTTCACAGATGTATCAAAAATAACGTTATATACGCTAAAGATCTTATAATATTTGTACATAAATGAAATGTTAAATTCCGGCCTCTAATTTATCATCGGCATTGAAAACAGCACGAAAAAATCGACTATTTTCGAAATCGGACAATTTACAGTTTTATTATATTTCTCCACTCACCCCAAGATAACCCTTTTCTCACATAATGTATATTAGGTGATATATACCTCACTTAGGAAACCAGCCATTTGATTGGTCGAAATTGCAGTCATAAACTTTAACTATTCCTGTAAAATTGCCCGGTAAACTTCCAGTTATCGGGAAAGATAGTTCAGTCTTGGTGAAATACCTATAGGCTTACATGTACAAAAATGGTTTGAGCGATCGAGGATACCGTACGTGTGCGAAAAATTGGTCCGTATTTTCATACAAGACAAGACAATTCCTAACAAGACAAAAATGGCTAAATAAACTCTCCCATGATTTCAACTTATCGGGAAGGTTTCAATTGGGCTATTTCCCTCGGCACGCCTCGGGAAAAAGCACCATTTTAACCTTCCCTTGAGCGTATAAAAACAACTATTTCTCTCAAAGCAGTCATTAATACTATGATATTATCATTAATCGGGAATTGTCGTTTTAGCTAAGGCACCAATTCATACCTATTCATCTTTGTCGGTTTGTTTTTATTTTCTGTATAAAATACCATAAATTATGTTTTACGTATATATTTAGACATAAATAAAACATTTTTTTTTTTAGATACGGCTCTATTGCTCTCTTCATAGCTATAAAAATAATGTTTCTGTCCTTCAATAGGTCCAAAGTGCGTTGCATAAAAAACAGGCATAACACGTACGCACGAACAATAATGATTTTCATCAATCTGTTCATGAGAAGTTATTGTTCAAACGATTTAAAACAATCTTGCATTTACGACAAGTACACTTTTACTAGCCCCATGAGAAGACTGTGGCGCCTTATGAAGCTGCTCTTATTTTGTTGAAATCATATTGGGCTGAAAACTTTATTTAATTCATTTAAATAACTTAGATCTTATCCCTTCTTCGTCCACTTTCCTTTTAGTAGCACACATAAACGTAAAAGTCCCACACCGGTTGCTATAGGTCTTCCTCAAGAGGAAAAAACTAGAAGTGCGTCGTTTTACTAACAATTTGTTTCCCTGCAGACAACGACGAATATTATTATCGTGCATTTGTCGATTGAGTATCGATAGTGATGTAGTCGTAGTGATTCATTATACATAATTGAGAACAGATTGGCATTTCAGTCTGTCTAAAAGGAAGGAAGAACTGCCAGTGAAGCGGAGAAATGTTCTGGTTAATTTCATTGACGTACTTGTTTTCTTTTCTTTACTTGGGCATGATACAAATTAGGTAGACCACGAGAGCACAGCGTTGTATTTTTTCTGTAGTTTCCCGCCCAAAACTGGAGATGCGCGGTTCAGCTATTCGCAGACGATCAGTGTTCCGGATTCACTTTGAATATAAGAAAATACATTGCAGGTGCATTGTATCATTAGATTATGTACGGTTCTTCATTTTAAAGCAATAGGATAAATGAGACACCGCTGGAAAACGGTTAGAGGGAAAATAAATGGTAAAGAAAATGATAAAGGAAAAAAGGAAAAGCGAAAATAGGATTGGGGATTCTATGCTCAAATGTTGGTGTAATCGAATTGTTAGTAATTCATGTGGAAATTCGTGATTGAATTTAAGTAGACAGGTTTCTTTGATAAGGTATCCTGGGGTATTAAAATGGTCACATTTTTAAATCGCATGGTTATCTGTGGTTGTGTCAATGAACTCGTTGTCCTTATCGTGACAGGCAGATGGAAAAGAAGGGTCACGGGGAAGCATTGACCTAGCTCCTAGTGCTACCAACTGCCACGCCTTCATGCACCTCTGCGTTCTCGTTATTGGTGTAGCCCGGGGAAGGTGGGGGCAGCAAGGGGGAAATATTTCCATTCGATCGGAAGGTGGAGATAAAAAGGAGGGAGAAGTGGAGTGGGGGAGGGAGGGGTGGGAGAGAGAGAGAGGGGGAGAGAGAGGGAGAGAGACGAGGGAGAGAGGGGGAGAGAGAGAGAGAGAGAGCAGAGAGAGAAAATCTCTCTCGCTTTTTTTTTCATTGTATGCATAGAAGGAAAATAAGAGAGGGGGGGGGGCTTAGAGGGGAAAGAGACAGAAAGAGAGAGATAGAACAAGATATCCTTTCACTCTATTCATTGTAAGATTATTGGCCTTCAAAATAATGAAGACAGAGAGAAGAAGGAGAACCATTCTCACTTGAACGTATTCCATTCACATAATGGGGACGTTGTCTGCCCCTACGAGAGAGAGCTGGACTGTCGCTACGCCACTCCCACTGCCCTGTCCATGGACCTCCCTGCCCTGCCCCGTGATCACGCTTCGATTTGCGATGGTCCGTAATGATGGTCATAATATTCCGCGCACGTGACAGATTTAAAAGATGCTTCAATGATTTTGTGTCTCAAGAAATAATTATAGTGATACACATCGGCTAAGTAGTCAGTGATTGATAGAGGGAGAGCGGACATGTAGCGTATGAGGGGAGAGAAAAACAGAGAGACAGAGAGAGAGAGAGAGAGGGGGGGGGATAAAGAGAGAAAAGAAGAGGGAGAGACAGCGAGAGAGAAAGAAAAAAGGATAAAGAAAGAGAGAGAGAGAGAGAGAGAGAGAGAGAGAGAGCTGGGTCAGAGGGAAGGAGAAAACTGAATGCCATTATCTTTCATTTTGTCATCAGGATGCTCTGTCTTAATCTTAAAATTATTCTCTTAATGACTACAATCTTTCAGAGAATGAATTGTAAAACTACTATTTGATTACTTTAACTTTGCATTGTGTCCATCTTTGGCAGGTATAGAGTAAAAACATTGTTTTGAAAATGAAGAGTAAGAAAATATTAAAAACAAGATCCCTGACTGAAGCTTCATGTTTTAGTTTACAACAACGGTGATACCTTAACTATCTCCATACGCAATTTTCCTTCTGATGGATGTGACAGAAATAAAAGGCATTTTAATCGTAATTAAATCAATTCACCTGGGCCTTCCAGAGCAATTTGCGTTTCACAAGCAAATGCTTCAGAAATGCCAAACAAATTTTGACAGAAATTAGGTGGACGCCCCCTCCTTCAAATCAGGTTTCACGTTTGACCAGGTGTTAAAATACAATTAAGGATGTTTTTTACCATTATTCGTATTGCTTATTATTAGGTTTTAAGGCCAAACTTGCTTTTGGAAAGACCTTCAATAATTAAGGCAAGGTGAAGCAATCAGGATTCGATTCATGCTCCGGGCAGGCATCTGTGTCATCTCTGGGAAGTGTTGATAAACTCACATGTACGTCATGGTACAGTAGCGTAGATCGGGAACGGTAGCGTATGAGGGGAGAGAAAAACAGAGAGAGAGAGAGAGAGAGAGAGGGTGGATAAAGAGAGAAACGAAGAGGGAGAGACAGCGAGAGAGAAAGAAAAAAGGATAAAGAAAGTGAGAGAGAGAGAGAGAGAGAGAGAGGGGGGTGACGCGAACAGACGACAATGGAAACCATTTCCTACCCCTCGTCCATTTTAGTGGCCTTGTCCATTTGCGTTTCGTCCACCCCTATGGCCGGAGCACCTCTCCCCCCCCCCACACACACACATACATCATTNGAAAAAATAATAGATGATAACAAATTATGCATAAAAAATGGTGTTACTGTGAGGTTTTGGAGTCATCAAAATTTCAGAAAATGTACTCAATCGCACTGCAAACAGAAAATGTGTAAATGGGCCTCCCCCCTCACCATGCATTTTCGTTAAAGAGACATAGCAACAACAAAAAAAAACACGAGCTCCATCCTTGTGTTACATCAAACTGGAATTCGACCTTTAAAGCTGTTCACCAAATTCATGAGGGGTAGTCCTTTGGTATAAACTTGTTTTTAAAATAAGAGAAAGGAAGAAAATGGGATGAGGAATTAAAAAAAACTCCAATTTTTTTTGTATTGATTGTTTATACAACTCATAGCCAAAAAGTTGTATGCGTTACATTGACACAAGCTCTTATTAAATGGGGCTACTAACTTATCAAATGTACAATCGTTCGTGTCTCCTTAGATCAAGATAGTTATGTAAAGTTCCTTGATTAAATTAAATCAAATTAAATTCTTTCATCGCCCGATGGCTGCAAATGTACAATGACTAGATATGATAAAGCTGAGATTGGGTAGATAACGTATGGGACAAAATATGTTACACTTGCCCTCTCTTTATATATTCTAGATCACACTCAACAAAACAAAAATACCTTTATAGTGTTGGATCCAAAGTGTTAATCTACCATTTTTAAGAAAAAAAGGGTTATATTCTTCGGCCCTTTTTATGTAGTTTTCAGAGACGAGCCTGATAAGACGATCGATTCTGAATCCCATACCATGTGCTGCCCGATGGACATACTTAATATTATGAAATGAATTCGCAAATATAATCTAATTAATTAGATTTTTTTTTTGACCTTCTCCTGTTACAGTAGAGTATCCTTCATTAATATTTGATTAACCACAAAGGTCGCGAATTCGATTTCCTATTCTGATATAATTCACTATCATTGTGTTCATGGCGTCATTCTATTAACAAAAGAGTAAACGCTCGATCAGATATGCGGTAACCGCGACAAAAGACATCTCCGATTCTTGTTAAAGATAAAGTTGAGTTCTGGTCATGGAATTGCATTGTGAAAGAAACGGTGTGGAATCTATCAGAAAACATTGATCATCTAGTATATAAGTATTCGTGTGTATTGCAAGGTTCTGGAATCATCAAAATGATAATAAATTTGGCCAAATCTTGGCAACGTACAAGCACTGTACACAGAATGATGTACATGTGACTTCACGAGCACATGGCGACAAAAACCTC
>BEXV01000147.1:217056-231998 GCA_003118195.1 Hemicentrotus pulcherrimus | reverse complement strand
AAATATCTTTAGTTATTCAGGGGTCATTTGAACAATATGCTAATCACCGAAAACTGGAACACATCGGTCTCCCGGTGATGTAATACTATGCACAGGTGGAAAGTACCTAAGTGTACATCACGTGGTACAGAAACGAGGCGCCGTTTTGTTAGAGTGTGTTACAAGATGACAAATGGGTTTAGAGGTCTCGTATATATTTACAGGTTAAATAGATAAACTCATATTTAAAATACTATATAAAATGACTGGTGCGTTTCATTATATTGAAATGAGAAACGCTAACAAAAACATTCAGGTCGGGGGAAATGAACATAAACAAAGAGATGGCGAGAGAGGGAGAAAGTGAAAGAGAGAGACGGAGAGATATGGAAAATGTGAGTAAATTGAGATAGAGAAGGAAAGGGAGAGAAAGAGAGAATGAGAGAGAGAGAGAGAGAGAGAGAGAGAGAGAGAGAAGAAAGGAAGACATTGGGGGTGGGGGTGTTTACAAGGATTTGTTTGGCTTCGATTTATTGCATTAAATATGTATCAAACTGCTGATGTTTTCATGTTTTCACCAATGAGGAAAACAGATCAAATGGCTCAAAAACTTTTCTCTACCCGAATGTGATCATCTTTCTTGTTTTCCATTTTCTAAGTGACCATCTGTAAACCTACACCGCATAAAACGTCATTGGAAGGGGTGGGGGTAATACGATACCAGTTCATCACTTTATCTTCCCATCATACCCTCCCAATAGCCTCCGGGAAACCGTCGGCACCCCTTTTTCATTAAGACCGTTACCCTACTGGGGATATGTCGGGGGCAAGCGATCGAAACATACCCGTCCCCCTTTATCAACTGGCCAAGGTAATGATTGTCCATTGACCGGTTGACCTGTCCCGTATAGCACTTTTGTCAATATTATTACCCCTCCCTCGCCCCACAACAACGACGATGACGACAACGACAACGTCAATCATAACACCAAATAACAACAACAACATCTAAAACAACGAATTTTTAAAAATATTTGAGCATTAAAGTATTTAACAAATACATTGCCTTTGCTTAATTATCTAAGATAGATTCAAACTTCTCCCTCACCTTTTTCTTCTTCTACCTCCTTTTTTTCTTCTTGTTCTTTCTTTCTTTCTTTCTTCCTACTTGAAATCTTACGTGATAAAACTTATATTGCCTAACACAAACAGTTGTAGCTCTTCGATTTTCGTTTTTTTGTTTTGTTTTTGTTGTTGTTGTAGTTTTTTTGGGTACTTTTCGTACTTGTATTGTAATAGTGGAAGAATGCGAGCAGGCAAGGCGGTTGAGCGGGGAGAGGGTGTAGAAAGGGAGTCACATATCATCTCCTCTCCAAGATTCTCCACCCTCCCTATCTTTCTTTCCTTTTATCCCACATTCTTCTCTCTCTATTTTGCCATTCTATTCCGGGCACGTGGCCCCTCAAGGTTCTGTATGTACATCACACCCCTTTTTTCACATTTTGAATCCATGATGTTTGCAGGATTGGGATGACATCTCAAGATTGGGACGTCATTGGGGCGCATGACATCCATTTTTGTGAGCAGAATCTGATGCCAAATGTTTTCTTATGCTTCGTAAATTGACTTAAGCAATAGGTGTAAAATTGAATTTCATGGGCATGAATCGAGGCTTTTAGTTTGTTAGAAGAACATTTAAAGAGAAAATGTTGTCTGTATTAATATTGTTGTACGACGCAACTGATTTGACAACATCATCTTTCACTCCCGATGGTCATTCTCGAAGATCAAATCGCTTCGCTCATCATCATGCATCATCTTTGGTTCCGATATCCAAAAGGAAAAATAAATATTTAACCAAATTGATTGATGCTCAGCTCGTTTTTGTTTATTTTGTTTATTTCTGAAAATAGGCGTTAGCTCTTTTTCTTAGTTTATGACAAAGATACAGGTTGACAGTATGAAGTAGAAAGAAATATATATATATAATCTGGTTTAAACGTATTCATCCTAAGCACTTAGACGATAAAGTCACAACTGTGGATTCTAAACAGGACGTGACACATGATTATCCTTCAAAATCAATGTAAAACAAAACAAAGAATTACCATGGTAACCGCAAAACGGAAATTCATTTAATTTATTTATAATCACTCAATTATTCTTTTTACGGAAGAGCATAACCGAATACTATCAAACTAGATCCTAGATGTATATTTGCATGTTTTTTTTTCAATGTCTTTGATTAATTATTTGTGAATAAAAGAAAAATAAAAAATCACATATAGGGCTTCGTAATTGCTTTGATTTTTAGAAGTTCCTCAACTTTACAAGAAAATGCCAATTAAGATCGCGCAAACTTTTAGGAAATCAGCTCAAGACAGTTGCCTATAGAATTCATTTTCAGATTGTGTTATTATGTCACTGTCATGTTAACACATTTTTGTAAAAGAGAATGGCATTGCTATCAAAATTGCATTAAGTTGATTTTTTTTTAAAGACATTGTAATAGACTTCGACGGTCAAACCTGCTTTAGTGACCACCTGTCTACAAAGACCGCTTTTTGTGTTCTCTATAGACAGGTTTGACTGTATAAGGAATCGTATTACATGTAAATATCTTCGCATCGTTTTCTATCTCTCTAATCAACCTTATTCTTCCTTTAAGTGCAAAATTCATCTTCGATGGTGAATTGATTCAACATTCATGCCGTCTGGCCGAGCTTTTTGTGACAGCAAAGTATAAAACAAGAAAGCGCATTCGTAGAAAAAAAAGGGGCAAATAGTATTAGTAGACGGTCCACGTATTTTGTCAAGAGAACGCTATAGACTGCAAACGACATAACACCTTTACGTGCTAAAAACAGTGAAAGCAGAATTAGCATGATCAAGCAGTCAAGCTCTTGGCATTTGAGTAGGGGTGTACCTACGGGGACATGGGGGCATCGGAGCACAGGGGCATCCACCCCAATAAGAAAATTAGAGGGAGAGAGTAGTATATGCAAAGACGTACTATTCGTCGAAAATGCGTGACCTAATTTTAAAATATGGATTTAACGTACAGATCTGCTCCGCTTTATCGTTTTTTGCTTCATCATATGCCAGCACGAAAACTTAATATCGAATATATATATATATTATTTTCAATGTATGTGGAGAGGTTGGGGGAAGGGTGATAGCATCAGGTTGGAAATCACGTAGCTAGAAATATATACACCTATATCATCAGAACAATGTACCTTTAGCAACTGGCACCATATGGTATGTACTGGGCACTGCCTAAATACTGTGAACAATGTAAATATAAAGTCTTCTTTTTTTAATCTATGTAGTGCCATACTGTGCCATCGCTTAAAATATGAATTTAATGGTCGATTAAAGTTAGTTAAGTGTGGCAATTCTGTTGATGTATGGTGCGTTCGACCTCGAGGTTCATGGTACATCAACGATGTTAAACATCAAGAGAATCAATGTAATTGCTATTTATACCTTCAGGGACTTTTGTATCGAATTTTGGGAGAAACATACACTCGTTTGTATATAGAGTCTAATTCATTTTCTTTTGACAAAATATATACACGTATTTACATCGTTCGGTGCATTCCCGCCCACATTATTGTTATGACTCGCAGTATTGTATTTTATTCAACATACAGCAGCCTATGATGATTGCCATTCGCCGCTCACCCTTTCTTAGGCTGCGCGGAAGAGGAAGAGTGAATCGATGTGCGCAGGAAAGAGTTTTGTCGCCACTATACCCAGGGAGAGTTGCTCGTCGCTTCCCGCCAAAGCTGGCATTGTACCAACAGAACTCGGTGAAATACACACACGCGACGTATCGTCTGCTGAAAAAAAAAGTTTTATCGCCCGAGTGAGAGCGAGGGGAGAGGCAAAGAGGCCTCTCAGTTTACACTTGTCGAGTTTCACGGTGGGGGAAAGAAAGCAGGATCTTACCGATTTCGCCAAGCAGTTGGATTTCTGGATCATAAGCTTGGAATACGAAATCAAACACGGCTTAAAAGGATCGAGGAGAAATATATTTCCCGTCATAGAAATACGCTCGTTTTCAGTTCCTTTTCCTGTTCCCGTTTTCGCTCGGAATCTCGAGTTTTATAGAGGATGGTTTTGTATTTCTCAGTCGTCTTGGATAAAGTTTGAAGGATATATTCAAAGGAATACAATCACAAATTCACGCTGCCTTCTTTTATAGTACTACTACTTGCAAATTCTTTTTCATATCCTGAGCAATCGTATCTTCGTCTGTCTTATTGACATTTCTCCGGTGCCTATTTAATAACCTAAACCATGCTCTGAGCCTGATAACCATTTAGTCAAATGCCCACAGGGGATTTCTAATAACGTCATAACGTTCCGATCGTGAATCAATTTTTATTTTAGTGCACATCTTGGCAACTGATCATAAATTCGAATCTCCTACTCAACGGTCTCCTCTACAAGCGACTGCATCTTGTTTTACATGTCTTTATTATCCACTCAAGGATCAAAATCAGAATATTAATATCTTGAATTTTCTAAACGTCATGACAACGATGGCGTCGGCGGCCAACTCTTACCAACCCGACGACGACGACGACTACATCCAGGTAATGGAGGTCTACCCCTCCCAGAACCACTACGGCGTCGTCAATCCATACTACTACTCGGATTACTACGACAGTTTGAACTCTTCGTTGAGCCTGGACTACAAAAACCCTTACAGCGTCGATACGTCTGCTAAAATAATCTTAAGCATCAGCTACACTCTCATGATACTGATATGTGGAACCGGTAACCTTTTGTTGTGTGGTGTTATCTACCGTTTCAAGCGGATGAGAACCGTTACGAATCTGCTGATAGGAAACTTGGCGCTCTCGGATTTCTTGGTGGCCGCAGTGGTGGCGCCCTTTAACTTTTACTACTATCTGCATCAGACATGGCCGTTTGGCCGAGCTATGTGTGTGATTGTGGGTTATCTCAAGGCGGTTTCGCTTTACGTCTCCGTTAATTCCCTACTCATCATTGCCATTGACAGGTAAAGAGCAACATCTCTTCTCTTTCTTTCTTTTTCATTTTGATATTTTACTCTCTTTCATCATTTTGTACTTTCGTTTACGGGGACTATATCTCCTTTTCACAGTCTACCATATAGACTAGACGAGCTCCTGTTTAAAACATAAAAACAGAATTTTGATGATGTGAAAGACCCTGAATAAAAATGTCATTTAGAACGGTCGATGACAGTCCATAGATCATACTGTATGCTCAATTTTGAAATTGCACCCTCCCCCTAACAACCCCCCCNAAAATTGCCGATGATATTGATTACGCTTTGATTTCACTTTTATGAAAATGAAATAAATATACGATTGATTGAAAGTTAATGCATAGTTCATTAAAAAACACGTTGCTATATGACCATTTAATTGAACTTCTCGGTCAGTGCACGGCTCTGAATTTGAAGGAGAAACTTGACGTGTTTCATACACTTACCCAAAATAGAACAGGTAAACATGGGTAAACCTGATCATGAAGACTCAAATTGTACTTTCATTTACCTATTGAACATCCCATATAATTCATCCTCGGAAAACGTGTCTAATACATCAATGTAATGTTCGCAAAGTTCTATAGAGTATAGGTGATGGAAAAATGATTGTAATTTCGTTTGGTTGAGTTTTGGGAAGTAATTTCCAATTGTGTTGGTGGGACGTTCAGCTACTATGGTTACGGGTCTTTTATGTCCAGGGGGCACCCCCTGAGAAACCACACTTAACATACCCCCTCCCCCTCCTCCTCCCCTCCCCCGTTTATCTTTTTTCTGGATACACCATGTATTATGTTGCTAAACTTGCCAGATCATACAGGATTTCTTCTATCTATTTTTGTTCATTATTATTTTTTCTTCTAGTACCGTCTTATATTCCCTGTCCTTTTTTGTTTTTGATTTTTGTTTGTTACTAGATCATTTAAATCGTTTTGTAATACTTAATGTTTGACAAGAAAACTATGTTCGTATTCAAGTCCATTTATTTTGCACAGTTGTCAATTCAGCTTTGACTATACCTCACAAAGAAAACGAAACTACTACATGTAACACCTTTTCCTGGTTCAAAAGAATTAATAGCTTTATACAAGTCGAGAATTACGTCGGGAATTTTCTTAGAACAAGATTAATTTGGCTTTGTTAAGCCCCCATCACACCAAACGAGTTCTAACTACGTTCGGGAAAATGTTGCCAAACGGGCTCAAACTGTGTGCGAACGGAGTTGGACGTAGTATCGACTGTTTACGATCTGTTTAAGAACTTCATAGACAGGCGCGGACTGGCTAGTGCGGGAGAGTCTCTAGAACGGACTGATAACCGTACTATGAACGGAATTGCCGTACTTCAATCCTACTACGAATGTGTTACAACGTGCTGTGGTCGAGCATCAATATAGCAGCAGCTAAGCCCCCATCACACCAAACTAGTTCTTTCTATATACGTTCCGGAACCGTCCTAGAAAGTCGTTTAAACGGGTATTGGTCGGGGTAGAGTGTTTAAATTATATCTTTAATACGATCCTACCTCGTTCATAAACACTCCACGTCCATCCCGTCTATACCCCGTCCCCAGTCACTTTATATAAAGTTCAGATCGGGTAAATTTGCCATTTCCAAGCAGTCCAAGCCCATCCGTAATCAATTTAAACTAGTTCTTAACTAGTTCTACCTCGTTCCCAATACTTCCAAACCATTTTAACTAGTTCGTAACACGTTCTGAAGTACGGCAATTCCGTTCGCAATTCGTTCATCTCGTTTAAGTACGTTGTCAGTCTGTCTAATTGCAGGACGGGGACATTATTTTGAACAGGCTCAAAGTATTAGAGCACCCTTCCCGTCCAAGCCAGTCCGAGCCCGTCGATAAAGTTCTTTTGACAGATCGTTAACAGTTGCTTCTACGTTCACTCCGTTCGCACACAAGTGTGGGCACTTTTGGCAACATTTAACAGAACGTAGTGAGAACTAGTTTGGTGTGATGGGGGCTTCACTAACCTTGTATGTCTTGATTTGCACAGCTTGAATCGTTGAAGTTGAACGGGAATAACGAATGGCAAGAACGCGCTGGGGTTTTCATAACCTTTGTGCCAGGACGTGATTCCACATGCTCTATAGGAACGCGTTCGAACGCACTAAAAACGAGATGAGGACGAGCTGAACTGTCTCTGAACTTGTTAGAATGGGTTCGGTCATATTGGGAACGAGGTAGAACTAGTTAATAACGTGTATAAACTGACTACAAACTGACTTGAACTGCCTGGAAATGGCAAAGTTACCCGATCAGAACTTGATATGAACTCAATGTGGATAGGGTACAGACGAGATGGACGTAATGGGGACTGTTTTTGAACGAAATAGGGTCGTTTTATTGACATTATCTACAAATTCTACTCCGACCACAACCCGTTTTACGATTTTCTGGGACGGTTCCAAAACGTAGTGAGAACCAGTTTGGTTTGATGGGGGCTTTAAACCTTTGGAAGTATGGTTCTTTTAGATTAGGCTATCTATCATTCATTTTAAAAAAGCACTATCGGATATGGAACGATATCATATTACATCAAAGAACATCAAGCAAATTAAGCTCTATTTTCTTTTTCGTTTTTTTGTTGAGCTTTTTTAAAATCAAAACACCACTATTTTACGCTACGCGGAAGTCCATGGTTTCCATCTAGGAAATGTGCTGTCAAGGAGATGCACTGAAGCTTGATATCTCTGGGCAGAAAACTATCCACTCTGGTATCACGCTGGGATAAACGGAAGCAGAGTGAATAACGCCCTAGACCTTCCTGGTTAAGGCAGTATGGTTTGCTTTCACGGCCAAGTGCATTGGATGTAGGTGTACCCCCTCCCCTACGCCCACAACACACACGTACATAATTCTGCACATACATATACTTTGTTTAGAAGTAACTTTCGTGCAATACTTTTGTGATCAATATTAGGCCTCGGGGTAAAAATGGAATTTGTTACCCCTTCCAAAATGTCTTTCATTTTGCTGAGATGAAGTTGAAGTATTATTTACGGTCACCAAAGTTTAACGTCGTCTCATCCAGCCATTTTCAAATATTTGCAGTTCCTCCTTTACAGATTGCCGTTACAACACTCAGCTGATTATCAGTGTGTCCTTACCATCTTTTCCAAGATCCAAACAAGAAACCTTTGTGTGTCGTAAATCTTTTTTATGAACAATGAACCGCATGGACAGGCAAAATGTATAAAGTAGCTGCGCGAAGATTTTACAATTTAACTTTATTTTCATTATTGCAAAGGTGAAACTTGATTGGACAATTTTATCAAAATTCAATGCTTTGAAACATTCGAAGTAATCAATTACAAAACGCTTAAATACAGCCCCGGTAAAGCACCTAAATAGCTCTCCGAACACTGCTGAGATGTGCGTTCATACCGTATTATTTTCACTTATTTTCACTAATCAATTAGGAGACATCAATGTCCATTCTTTTATCGAGAACGAATGATAACGGTAAGGTAAGCACAATACGCATACAAGTCAGGTATGCACAATCAATGAGAAAGCACTTAAATACGTTTTGATTTAAATTAATTTCTTTAAACACACACGCACCTACACGCACTCACACACTCAAATTATGATGCAACGCTTATTTCGAGACCAAATCAAATGTTTGCAATACGTATTTTTCCGTTTCATTTATTTTTTCATATTTGTTTCACTGTATGATAAGCTCACGATGTAGTATGCGCCAGAGAATTTGATATCAAATACATGCACACTTATTTTGATCCGGGAAAACAGGTTTTCAAATTGCGTTCATTTTGTTACGAGGTCAATCCCTCTCAAATGAATCAAAAACAAAAAAAAAACGTAAATTATTAAGTTTTGTGAATAAAGAGGCTAATCGAAGAAAGAAAATATAACCTGGTATTGACGTGCTTATTGCTTTTACCGATCGAATGCGTCGAAGGACGGAGTAATTCCACACGGCAGCCTGAAGTGTTATACCCTGGAAACGAAACCCTGATGCAAATACAGCGCACCTTGATGAAAACCCACGCAAAACTATCGTCACGCAAACAATAAAGGAAAAGAATAAGAAGGGAAAATATTTGAAATCTGAAGCGGAGGCCTACTTTATATAGAGACCATCCCAATCAGTTAGGAAACAGGAGGCGTGCTTGTCTGAATTTACATAACTTTCTATTTTCACCTAGCTGCTAATAAACGCGGGAAAGCGGTTTTATTTTCCGCTTGTGTGTCTTTCTCTTGGCGATGTGTGCAGACGTTGTCCTTAATGAAACGCAGGATCTTGTTAGCTCCTAGATTTCTCACGATCTATCATTATTTGCTTGGATTCATTTGTGAATGGTGCTAGTTTAATGTGTTAGGGTTTTGTGGAGTAGAAATATCTTTACCTCAGGTTTTGAGGTAAGAAGTTTAGAAACAGTGAGAGTTGAAGGCGTATTTATTTTCGAAGTTTTGAATTCAACTACATTCTTGGTCTTGGCCCCAGCGTAGCGTAAAGTCCAGCCATTGAGGTGAGCTTTTAGTCTGACCGGAGAGGGGGCAGACAACGTGCACAGGTATTAAAGGGTAGATGACATGCGTAAGAACAAGATCATTGAGAGAAAGAGGGATTTGGAAGGGGTCGTATCATATGTTTTGATATTACCTTCCCCTTCCCCTTTTGCCCTTCTTCTTCTTGTTATTCTACTTCTTCTTTTTCTTCCTCTCCTTCTCCTTTGTCTTCTTCTTCCTTTTCTTCCTCTTCTTCTTCTTCTTCTTCTTCTTCTTCTTCTTCTTCTTCTTTTACTTCTTCTTCTTCTTTTTCTTCTTCTTTTTCTTCTCCTTCTTTCACTATCTCGCTCTCTCTGTCTCTATTCGCGACTCGACGGGGATGTTCCCCTGTAACTATACTGCGCTGTATAATCTCTTGTCTTCGTATTGTTTTATTCTGCTTTCCCAGACTTCGCGACACTTCTGTACTATGTGACCCATCGATCTGTTGTTTCGCGTTCAAGCCGTATGCCTTCACACCTTTCAGATGATACAATGCCTCATTCTTTTGTTCCAATCTTTTCTCTATCCATGGGCAAGACTTCCAGTTCCGTCTCTCACCATTACCTTTTCATATTCTTTTAGGCTTCACTAATCTGCTCCATATTTATAATCATTGCCCCATTTCTCTGCCCTTTTCCATTTTTTATAAACTTCTTTCGGGTAAAAACTAAAGTCTGTCCCCTGTATATCATCGCTGTTCGTGTCTCCTCACCTTTGTCAATCCCCTTTCGCGTTTCTCATGTGTCTTCTAATCTTCGGTTCCATATTTATCATCATTACTAAAGTACACCTAGCTTCCCCACTTTTTGTATTTCTCTGAGCAATTCTAACATGTGAGCCGCCCTCGCTTCTTTGGTGTATAGTTCTAAAACTTTCTATTCGCATGATTATAGTAATAATAACTATCCATGTCTCAGCACTTATCTATTCTTGTTAACGATAACCTAAATCTTTCCGCACTCATTTTGGTAATCCCATTATTTTGTCTAATAATTGCAATTCATGTGTTTGTCTCTGCCCCTTTGTCAGTCCTCTGGCGATGTCCGTCATAATATATCTTTCCATTTCCTTGGGCTGTACTAATCATGCTAATATTTTGTTCCATATTTATAATCATTGCCCAAAGACATGTACCGATAATGTAGCTGCCCCATTTCCCTTTTCTCTCAACAATTCCGACATGTTGGCCTTTCGCACTTCTTTGCTTTATAGTCCATCAGCCTGATCAACGTTTAGAATATTAATTTTCCATGTCTTTGCCTTTTCTCTTTTTTTTTTTTTAAACGACTAATTAAGTCACTCCATACTTCTTCTTTTGGTAATAACAAAGTCTGTCCTCTGTCAGGTTCAGATCCTAATTACGTATAGCGATGCCCATCATGACAATTTCCATACTTCTTGAAGTAATAAGAATATTATGTTCAATGTCTATAATAATCGTTCATGTCTTTGTCCTTTTTATTTATATTAATCGACACCCTATCTTTTTAATATCCCTGTGGGTTCTCGACTTACAACCATCGTGATGCATGTTTT
Source organism: Hemicentrotus pulcherrimus (assembly GCA_003118195.1). NCBI lineage: Eukaryota > Metazoa > Echinodermata > Echinoidea > Camarodonta > Strongylocentrotidae > Hemicentrotus > Hemicentrotus pulcherrimus. Next base: position 220,900 of record BEXV01000147.1, on the reverse strand, counting down.
AATAATCGACCATGAATCTTCTCCACATTCATGCTTTTTTAGCGATTCTCACCACGTATCTGTCATTCCTTCTTAACTTCTTAAGGATCCTGTGAATTCATGTTTATGAACATCGCTCAAGTTTCTGCGCCGTAAGTCACGGCAGATTATGATTCCTGTATGGCACCTGTGTGACATGTTTGATATACTGGTAATTGCCGTAAGCTTCGGGACTAGAGTGTTATTTGGCTCTGCGTGGTGCCTTTTTAATTTCCCAAAAGGACATCGTCCGCCTTCGATACTTTCTTCATCTTACATCGTCTGAAAGGATCGTCTTACGACCTTACCTGTCGGCAAAAATGAATATATTAGCCCATTCGATACTAATGTTTAGGTTCACCTACCCCTTACTGTAAGCCAATACTTTAATGGTGGGATTCAATGGGGTAGATAAAGGGATAAGTGCAGAAACATGTAGCCCAGTAGAATAGCGAGGTGAAAAAATGTTGGAAGATATGAGAAAATGGAGAGAAAGAGAAAGAGAGAGAAAGAGAGAGAGAGGAGAGAGAGAGAGAGTGAGGGAGAGAGAGAAGGATAGATGGTAAAAAAAAAAGTGAAGAGGAAAAGCGATGAGGAGATAATAGACCCTTGCTCTGATCGGTATAGTTGTTAATTCAAATTAAATCCATCTAGTAATACATCAGTCACTCCGACGAGACCGACCCCTTACCGACATCAGACCGAACAAACTTCAAGAAATGGCATAACCCTGAAGGTCCATGGATCTGTCGGTTTCAGTCGGTTTGACTATAATGTTCAGGTCGCCCCCCCCCCCTTCTGCCGAATGATAACCGTGCCCCCCCCCCCCGAATTGCACCTGGGCCCTCGCTCCGCCATTCGTAGTTATTTCGTTCCCACTTTCTGTATCCCATTACTCAGCTACGGGGTAGGTCATAATGTCAAGGAAACAAGTGAAAACCTGTCGATAACAATGCCTAACGAGGTTTCCAATCAATAATATTGGAAAGGCGGCTGGAGATGCCCCAATAGTTCTTTTATGAACGTGAAACAAATCCATATGAAATTGTATAGATTACGAGCAAAAACATAAACAATTTTATTGGATGCTAAAAATAAAAAGAGTACAGCTTCGTAAAAACTGTGTTAAATAATAACAAATGTACCTGCTTTAATACCTGATAGGTGTTTTTGTTACTCGTTCCATGTTTTTGATTTGAATTTAATATAGATTCACATGGACAAATTCTACATCTTTCTATAATTATATATATCATTTATTGAATAAATTAAAGTACAAAAATGTATATTGTAAATGTATAAAGCAATCAATTGTTTTTGCTTATATAGCTTCCTCATATATCAATGTCTTTTTTTCAATTTTTGAGTGAAAAGAAACTTTAAATTGAATTTAATTAAAAATAAATCGGAGAGCTGAAAATTAATGGTATACGACACTGATCGAATGCATGCCAAAGAAATTCTTGAGGCGCTATTATGACGTTTACTATGGCTGTATAGGTAGATAGAAGAGTATTGTTAGAGAAAAATATTATGTGAAACTACAGGATACTTGAAAATGATGTTCTGATTTTTCTATGACCTATTCCATTTACATAGTGATGCGTACTACTTATTCCTAAGTCACGCCAAATGAGACCGACTTCGGACCTAACAAACAATTACATTACCCCCTCTGGCCAACAATTGTTCTGTCGGCCTGGCGTTGTTCTGTTTGGTTTAGCGGGTGACTGGGGTAATGACGGTTAATGTTTTTTTTCAGACTGGTTTTGACTTGCCGTAGTTGGCGCGGTAGCGGCCCGACGGTCCTAGAGAATGGGAAATGTTTATCGGGAGAAAATAATATGATTTACTCAGACATGTCACCTTTCATAACATCTTCTGTTTCCGATTGTTGAATAAGATAATGATCTCTCTCATCCACCAATGTAAATACTGTCCATCCTTGAGATGATTTGTTTTTCTTCCAATATAAGGATTGAAGGTGTTTTTTAGGGCTTCTACTATGATGTTCCTTCAAACTGTCATACAACATTTGACATCTTTCCCGGAAATCATCATTCTCTTTAAATATCGGAAGCATGTGGGTGATATATCATTACAAATGAAAACGGACTGAAATTTAAGGTTGTACCTGCAAATGCGTGTTCGTAGAAACACCTTGTCAGTAACAATGAGTACTTGATGATTTGATGGCTGAAACTGTCACTGATATTTTAATATTGTCATTTGCTATCTTTTACAGCATAAACGAACGGTAATTTGGAGTAATTTCATTTCAGAAGTGCGGTTGTAAAAATGCCCTTCCAGATGCAATCAGGTAATGATTTCAAATAGGAATCATCATTATGCCAACCTGTGGATTAAATTATATCTTTCCTTCGGCCGTGCTTAGAGTATATTTAAGTTTTTCGGAAATTCTTAGAAATGTATTAAATCTAAACACAAAGAAAGAAAAAGAAAGAAAAGGGAAATTACGAAAAGTCCTCTCAGTTGGAATAATCGTAATTTGTTTGTAACTTGCTTAAATAGCAATATCATAGGTATGGTAACCTTTGCTCAAGTTATATATCTATTTTGCCTTCATCGGTTACATTTTGTTCAAGTTGGCAATTCTTTGAAGTTCTCAGAAAATGATTAAATCACATTAGCAGAATGTTTCACTTTCAACTTAGTTATTTGAAATACAGTTTACAAAAGAGGCACTCCTTTCAGCATCATATTAGCTTGGTATTTTCTTTTTATTCAGTATAGAATGATTTTAAATGTTGCATTATTTTATATAAACATTTCTTCAGAACGCCTATATTTGGAAGTTTGAACAAGTCCAATTGCCTGTTAGATATGTCATGATTTCCCTATTATAAATGGTGAATGCCTCTGGCATGCTGTCAAAACGAGAATATGAAAGACGAGAAGGCACTCCTTAACATTCTAAACCTTACTTTATGAAGTAAGTGAGAGTATAAAGCCTTCGAATCGGTTCTTTTCTAATTTGATCAAATTACTTCAGTGCTAAGCAAAGAGAAAACGACTTTAAAAGATATTTTTGGCACTTACTTCTTTATTCCTTGTACTGATATTGTAGAAACTTTTAATTGCTTCTTCCCTCGAGGCAAAAACGCTAGTTGACTAGTATATTCTTTCTACGATTTGTTTTATAGGCAATCAGCCGTTGGAAAGTATATTTACGCTACTTGAAAATCGTGGTTAAATTACTTGCCTTGCTATTTCTTTTTGCCACAGTTTTAAACTGGCTGTCGCTTAAACAGTAAAACCTATTGGAGCTGAATGGAAAATAATAGCATGTTTATCTACACCATCCTCTTGAAATTCGAGGCACCGTTGATTGCTTTTTTCCGCTAAGTGAAACGACAATTCTTTTAACTTTTACGAGGAGCTTCAAATTAAACGAAATCTAAACGAAAAAGATTTGCATTTCCTGAGTAAAACGTTTTTTTGAAGAACTTTTTTGGGGGTGGGGGTCGTTGTCTATAATATCTATCAAATGGTCATCATTATCTTTCAAATATGAGTTTACACTTCCCCCAGATAAAAAGAAAATAACAAATACAGCAGCGAGAGAGTACTTTAATATCTTTTTTGTCACCAAGTGGGTAACCTAAAGATCAATCATTGACGCAGAAGTATCAGTGTAGAACGTTTTTCTTTTTGTTTTGTTTCCCTCCCTTCATCCATGGCCCTCTCTCTAAAACGTAATTTTCAGGAGCCCCTGTTGCACGCTGTTCTTTCAAAAACCTAAACCCTAATTGATAGCCTTATTAATTGACAATACTTTCATTCACATAGAGCCCCCCCCCCCCCC
>BEXV01000147.1:195429-212730 GCA_003118195.1 Hemicentrotus pulcherrimus | reverse complement strand
TTCCCTTTCTCCCCCTCTATAACTCTCATCACTACAATCACTACCCATTATGCCCCTCATAACTCATCCTCCAAAAAGTGCAGTCATCCTCACGTGTTGGTAAAAAATAAAGTCTATGAAAAGGAGATTCTACGCCATGATGTGGCGGTGTAAATCGAGCTTTAACAAAAAGGTTCCGGGTAATAATAGAGTGCCTACCCCCACCGGGAGGCCATCTACATGATCAAGCATGGTTTGTTTATTGAATTGATCGCTGACTTCCATCGTGACCATGGCCTAGCGTCAGTGACGTCACATCGTGTCGATCTACAGGTTTCGAGAGAGAGACGCACTGTTTGTTTTTTTTCTCATCTTCATTCACGGTTGAAAGCATGGGAGTAGATGTTCGTCACACGCTATTAACAACATTTTCTAGTATTGGAGTATTCCAGAATTGATAAATATTTCATTCAGCCATTAAACAAATATCAGACGACACAAAGCATTTTGTAATATCATAACCTCAATATTTAAGTTGTTCTGCGAAAAGTACATGAAATTGCTAATATTTTTTTTTAAAAGTCTTTGGGAATTGCTTTTTTCTTCTTCAATAATTAGATTAGCATTAAATCGGTGTAATTTTTCTCCCAGTGCATTCCAATCATTGTTTAAACATAGATTTTATCATATTTCTGTCCATCTTTTGTGTCTATTTTCTTCTTTTCCTCATTCCTATAGTACAGTATCTTTATGATAGGCTAGCTATGCAGATTGCCATGGAAGACTGGAGGCGTGCACGATATTCGTAGCTGCGTGGTAGCTTTATCTCTCTCCTTTTCTTTAAAAAAAAAATCTTGTTCATCCTAACTCAATGTCTTGTATCACTCTGCCCATCAATTCTCCATTTGGATGAACTATTCTTAACTCTACTGCGTCGCACACTCTTGTGAGATCGCCTTCACGAGAGGCTCTAGCCAGAGGTAGATCCTAAACGGTGCTGACCCCACATTTCTGTCACAACCTCCCAACTTCTCTGCTCCCCTTCTATTTCAAATTCCTTGCTTCGCCCCTGCAATAGCTCTTTGGCCGAACATCGTGCACCCAATATTCAAAGGTTACAATGGTAGAGGTGTTCGGATTTACATTGTTTCCACGAGGGTAATCCGTGCATTATACATAGATGTAGGACACCGATACCGAGTGACCAATTTACGTCAAGAACAACCACCTCGCCTTTCTATCACGTGTCCTCTTTTCGTATCGTTGATCTAAGCTCTCTACGGCGTACCGATCAGTAATTGATCCGCTCGTTATGCATTATGGGGAGGTGGAGTAAAATATTTACATCATAAGGCATTACGATCTTTGAATATGATATAAAGTAGCACATTGAAATTCTACCCCAGTTTCCAGGGACATTTTCCTCCTCTTTCATTATCCTAAGGTTACAATTTGTGGTACAAATGTAAGGAAGATGTAGCTGAGGATAATGTAGAATATTTTCTAGTAGTTATTCGATTTGTCATGACTTAAAAGGACTAATTAAAAAACTTTGGGGGTTTTCTTTCTTGAGTATCGTCTTTTGATCTATGTTTCTCGCAATTTATCTTTAATACGAGCCCGTGGAGGCAAGATTGCGGAGTTCGTGAGCGATGGCATATCATCTATTAACTTCAGCTATAGCATCATTGCCGGGTGAGTTCATGCTTTCCGAAATGAAATCATGAATAGTTTACTTTAGGGAATCCTAGACAAACGAGGACAATAAAAAGACCGAGTAAGTCTGAGGCGGATCAATAGCTGGAACCCCATTTATTGAAGAAAATCCACCTTCATAATTTTCTCCTTCAAAGCTGGAATAGAGCTTGCTTCAATTGTCATTTCACCAAGAAGTGGATCAAAAAAATGGCGTAATTTGAAAATACATTCAGCCACAGGAGACAGGGTGGCTTATGAACGAAGATTGGTATATGGCTATCCCAAGGAGGATTAAACAAATTTACGTGTTTGAAATAAAATTCAGCCGTTGTTATCCCCTGAGGAGACGAATTGGCTAATAACCTGAGATTGATGCACGGTTTAATAGATGGGGCGATCGCGTTACCTCCCAGCGAGTGATGTTTTTATACATTAATGTACATTTTCAAAAGCGATCGACACAAATTTTCCTCTTCCATTTATCTTCTTATTCAGCCTCCGAAAGATGAGTCGGTGCTCGATCACATCTAAAATAGTTGCCCCCTCTCCCTTTATCAAATAATATTGGGTAATTAACTGCTTCTCTTAGTTTATGCACTAAATCAATTATTGTCCTCTCCCTCCCCTCATTCATCCTCTGAATGCATCGACGCTCCTGCTCTGTATTTGTCGTTCTTTCCTCTCCCTCCCTCCCTCATTCTCCTACCCTATCCATCAAATTGCTTGTTCTAACTATACTATGTTGCTTTTTAGTATGTTTCAAGCTGGAAGGGTGTTGATTGCGTGTTTGCACAAACGCACATCACTGTCTTCTAGAACCATACGTTTATGATACTTTTGCAATTTAGATTGAAATAAGGGGAGGCGGGGAGATCATGAAGGATTGGCAGAGACATCCATCTGCATTGATGGATTTTGACAAAAACATCATGAAAAGGTAAAAATAGACTCTGTCAAAGCTGAGTCTCGACCAAGTTCATCTATTCAGTCTATATCCTTTTTAGCAAGAAGTGACACCCCAAGGGCAAATGTTATGAGACTGAGCTTGATGGATAGGGTTGGGTTTTTGCTTAAAGTACATTGCGTCAGATTATACTTTATTCTTTAGCTTTCAAGACAATCTTGAGTTCTGATAAGGGTAGACGAATCTTACTGATTAGCATTATTTTTACAATTCTTTTTTAAAGCTCATGTGGAAGGAAATGACAATGTAAAAACATTACCATTGAAGCCATCTCATGTTTCAATTCGCACTAGAAACCCTTATCTCTGTATAGTGCTTTGCAATGTTTATACTTTTCAGCAAGATTAAGCCAATTTTTTTATCAGTGATAATAACTTGCCGATTCCACCACCTCAAGCATCCCTAGGAAAAAGCATTTTATTGCTTGATTGTTTCTTTCACAATGATATTTCATGATCAATACTAAACATTATCTTCAATGGAAAATAGACCTGGTTGTGAAAGTAAGTATGAGCTACGTACGTGCCCACCAGCGTTATTCTAAATATGAAACAAGGAATTTGACATTGTTTATATTAACGAGATATTAAAACAGAATCATCAAATCTGATAACGTGATGATGAAAGAAATGACACCACTGAGTTCCATATTGGTATTATGAAAACACGTTGAATTGTTCACGACCCAAGTTACTTTACTTTTTTTACGCCCCTTGACCTCATGACATTGGATACTTATTCAGGATTGACAAAGGTTGAACCTTTGCCAATTGGACAGCCTTAATTTGACTGTTAATTAATTATTATTTTGTATTCTTTATTTTTCAGCCATTATTTCGATTAGATTCTACTCAAACGCAAATAAAAAGCTATACATGTTATTTGAAATAGCGCATCTTCGGTGGGTTTTACTCAATTACCTTTCCATATGGCAAGGAGAATATGGCACAGGCACGCGACGTCATTTTGTCCGATCTCACAGCTAATACAATGCTTGAGCCTGTTATAATAAAAGTTAATTGAAAAAATAAAAATTATATAATATATATATATTATTACATAAACACCTTTCTGTTTCTTTATACATTTTTAAATGAATACTCTGACATTCAGGATTATTTAGGACTAAGTTTTTTCACAAAGTTCTGTTTTTCATCCAGTTCGCTTTCTAATGTAGATATGAACTTTCTGGGCAATCTTCGAATATGACGTCACAATTGATTGTAATGCGCTTCCGCCAAAACCGACTACAAAACTGGATCTTGGCATATCGAATTTGTCCTTTAATGATCTTAAAGACTTTCATGAAATCAGCTTATTCAAATGGCAAATTTCAATACCCTATCGTTTGAGCTACAAAATCATGTTCGGACCACGTAATGTGTCATCTTGTTTGTATATTTAATTAGGCGACGCACAAAGGTTTAAGTCTTTGATTGATTTCTTGGAAATATTTGCGATAATGTTTCTTTTACTTTGATTAATTTTCTATATCCATTTAATAAATTTATTTCACACTTATTAGTGCTGGTTTTGAGCTTTAAAGGCATCGTTTAACAGCGTTATATCTGTGATGCATGGCCCTATGTGTTATCAGTGTTTGTGATCTGGTGTAATATTGAAACCCTAAAAAGAATCTTTGTTCTTCAAAATGATCATGAAGTGCCTCAAAAAAGTAAAAATCTTTGAGTGACCGGTTTTACCATACCCATAACCCTATGGCGATCGGCTTGATTTCTGACTGACCTAAATTTTTATAATTATGATTGCAGCATGAGGTTAATCCAGAATTTTGTTTCAGAATCTGTGGCAATGTTACCGAGTCACTTTAAAAGGGCCCACATGCTACTTTTAGGCACTTAGGCAATTAATGAGAAATGTGTGTCGCATACTATTCTGCGGAATTCAGCTTCTTGAGGCTGACTGAAGGTCATATCTTAGCCAAAATATGACATCTAAACAGCTGTTTTCCGTCTGTATGACTGGAAATATTCGAATAATGCAAACCAAGCTACGGTGTTCGTCAAAACTACGCAGCAACACACTCAAAAAAAGATTAACTGCGTTGCCCAAGGGAGGTGACCCCGAGTGTTGCTTTTGTCGTCGTCCCATTAATTCCAATCAGCGTGGGTTTGTCAAAATTATGACAACGATTTTTGTTGATCTGACTTTATAATCTGACCCGAGTTCTGTTTGGATTTATCGACGGAAAGACGGATTTCCTTCCATACTTTTCTTATTAAAAAAATAAAAAAAGCAGATATGCCAAAAATCTCGTTTCTACGTTGAAAGTAGTTTTAATCAGAGGGAAGGAGAGAGGAGTGGGGGCGAGGAAAAAGAGTGACAAACAGAGCGAAATAGGAGAGAACTGTGTGAAAGTGCAAAAGATATTTTGCAGATTAAATTGTGTAAAAGTGGAATTCGAACTCAGGGTCAAGTAAAATGAACCACCGTACCACAAAACATCCACTAATAATGAAATACCAATGGAATCATTGGGTGAATTGTTATGCAAAGATCTACAACTTGTATTTTTGCTATGTTTACGATTTGCTTATATTTCTTAAACGAAAATTGGGATTCAACGTATAGCAAACAACTTTACTGTAAGGATTTCTGTCATCTCTGATATCTTGACACAACTGCAAATAACGCAAACGTATTTTGGGAATAGCTCGTAAAATGAGAAAATAAGGTAAGTGAAGTATCACTTCCGAGAAAAGATGATGGAAACTGAGAAGCCTGGTCAGGAATACAAATAGAATGGTACCGATAAAAACTAGAGTAACTTGATGAAAAAAACAGAGAAAGGAGAGAAAAGGCATCCATTGAGATCGAGTGACAGGTGAATTATCAATATAGGTTAAGTTGAACAAGGAGGAGTAAAATGGATAGGTTTTGAGTGCTAAGTAAAGGTTAACAGGAAAGCCAGGTACAGTAAATGCATTCGAATGAAGTTGATATATTACACCACATCAGGATCGACAAGTTTGAAAACATGATACATGGGAAGGGAATACGAAAAAAGAACAATGTCTGGTCCTGAACACCTTTAGATAATTAATCCCAGGTTAATTTCAACGCCATGATATTATTTTTCACCTTTAAAGATTGTGCAAGGATAGCGTAAAGGTCATTGGAATGTAATATATTTTAAAACAGGCCATTGGCTATCCTGTTTGACCACATTTCATAAATTTTGCGCTTTCCCTTTTCATGTGTTAATATGCTACTAATCGGCGTCAATATTCTCGCATAGTGAAGATGCAATAGCCTAGAAAAGCACTTGCTAGAACATTGCCAGCTGATATCTTCAGTCCATTATCCTACGCGATAGGTCGACTGGTTTTCCTTGAAATATGAGTCTATAACTTTCTGACATTATAGTTTGTATGATTATGCAACTCAGATGCAGAAGGACGTAATGCAAACATTGAAAACTGACAGCTTATTTTTTAATTCTATAGGACACGTCGACGGCTTCTTTAAAACTATACCAAGAGAAATGAAACGTTATACTAGGTCATGTAGAAATTCATTTAAGTGGCCCATCAAGATGTGTGGCATTTGTTGTTTTTACCATCACATTGCATAACGATTGAAGTATATGACTTTCTTACTAAAATCTTAATTTCCTGCATTTTGTAATCATGTCGAGTGGAGATGCTGGCAAAGAAAACTTTTCATTGGGGAAACGGCCTGAGCTCCGTCCGAACGTCTACAGCCTTCCAACCGCTAAATTAGGCATATGGGGAATTAATTAGACGGGTCTGTCTTGTCTTTCCTCTCGATTTGCGGAATAAAAACAAATTTTCCCGGCATGGCCCTCTTAGAAAAATATCACTAATCAGACAAATCGATGAGCGGGCCGCTGAGACTCAGCGTGACATTAGAGAACCCAGTGGCCGTGGCGCCCGGCATAAAACAACACACAACTTCGCACCCACCGCGTATGTTCACCTGCACAAACACACACGCACGCCCTGGCCGACCCTCCCGCACACACTCACACGAAAGCTGTGCACATGAAGATAATCGGGTGCGACCATACAGAGTTTGGTACTTTTTGTAGTATTGTGATAGGGATAGATTTTGTTGTCCATTCGGTAAACTTTTTTTTCAGCTCTTAAATAGCCTAAATTTCACAACGCGTAGGTGCTACACTATCCTTAAAACCTTGTCCATACAACTTCCGAAATCCTGCTGTGACTGACAAAATGACATCCATGGCATGAAGTCTCACTCTGTATAGACAATCGGAAATAAAAACTTGGATGGACACACATCAAAATTGTTCGATGACTTGCACATCCTTGATTTATATGAAATGATAAGATCTGGCTCCAAGGTGAAAAGATTTCTTGCTGTGTTATTGTATACACTACCGCAGACAAATGAAGTTTAGTATCATCTGCATTTAAAAAAGATAAAAACAAAATTAAGCTCAGGGTCTAAATACTTTTCTCATGAACTGTGCCAATTGTACATTATAATACCATATAATATTTTTTCTTCTTCTTAAAAAAACCCCGTTAACTTGATATATATTTTGTTTTATCTTGATTCAGTTGGATGGAAGTCGTTGAAATATAAAGAACTTTAAGTTATTACGTCAACTTATTTTTATATAACGATGATTAATCGAGCTGAAGTTAGTATCTATTGTTCATCTCCTGGATTTTTATACTGGTAAACTTCCAAAAGGAGAAGAAAAGAAAAATGAGAAAATCACAATTTATTACATGTAACAGTTCCAAAATTGCAGAAAATTAACATTTTAGTTTTAGAGTAATGCATTCGCAACTGATCTTATCGAGACTGAACATGGTATATCCGCATGATCATGTTGCGTCATGAATTCATTCACAAGATGATTCTGTCAGATAATAATAACAAAGAGACAAGATAAAACTGATAAGACGTTGCGAACGAGGGGAGGTGGTCCAGGGGTGTTTCACAAAACTTGTCATCAGTGACAAATGACAGTTTTTGTTACGAGCTACTGAAATCCTTGCCTCTGATTGGTTATCAGCAGATTTTTTTTACTGATTTTTGTCATTTGTCATTGAAAAGAGGCTTTGTGAAACACCACCCTGATATAAGAAGAGGAACGCATAGATACCACGGTTTCATGTCGTTGTTTTCCCGATGGGTCATAATTCCGAAGGTTCGTTATTCCGAAAGGAACATGTCTGTACGTAATTCCGAAAATGAGAGAGGTTTCATACTCGATCCCAGTGGTGAAATACATTATGCAAATACATATACGTTTTGGAAAATGATAGAAAACCTGTGATATTTATTCTGCTGTCGATCTTCCAATCGCATTCAGTTGGATTCAAGCACAACGCGAAAGCATACTTGCAGTAGAAATGGAACACGTAACATTATAGGACTTTCCTTCTCCATTAATCCTGTTAATTTAATTAGCTATCTCTTTCTTACTCTTTTTCACTATTCTCTCTCTCTCTCTTACACTCTTCTCCCCCTCTCTCTCTCTCTCTCTCTCTCTCTCTCTTTCTCTCTTTCCCTGTCACTCTATCATAATTATACTAACAGGCCTTAACTCTCTTTCCCATCATTAGTCTTCAATTAAATTAGATGTCTCTTTCTTCCTCGTTTTATGTCTTTCTCCATCTCTCTCTCTCTCTCTCTCTCTTTATATTTTTCTCATCTTTTCATCAATCTGCTTCCAAATTTCCCATCTGTAATAATTATAGAAAAAGAGACATTCTCCGAAACATGAGAGAGATTCATCTTCTGCACGAATGGGTTTGACTTGAACTAGAAAGAAAATGGCATCCTCCGTCTCATTACCCCACAACTGTCGTCATCCTTCGGGGCTATCCATCATCATTTTTATAGGTGCCAATTTAGGATTCCTCTACCCTTACTTACGATCATCCGGGACCACTTTGACTGGAATAAAAGGCACTGAAGAGCTTTTAAGAGCTTGGGGGCATGATCACTTGCTGATAGGGGGTAACTTTTTCCGCTTCCTTTGGCTGCGAGGCACGAGTTTTTTGACGGGTGTTCTCCACCGATAACTGCCATGTAATTACCATCTTGGGAAATTTTGCTTTCAAAAATTGATCCGTCCTGTATCTCTAGTGTGATTTTCTGTTTTCAAAAGCAAGTAGTGACTTTTAAAAGCAGCAAATTAGCTTACGAAGGATTCTTCATAGGATTCATTTGTATTGCAATGCAGGCTCGTTTGTAATTATAGACGTCAAATCAAAAAATTATTCTTTAAATGTATTCTATTATTTATTTCACTTTAGATTTGAGTGGCAAGATATAGTTATCGAATAAAAAAAGACCATTCTTTTTTGTACGGAGCCATAATGCAACGTGATACTCCTCGGATTGATGCTTATTCCTTATTTCCATTTATTCACTATCCAAATTATTAATCGGCAATTTATGTCAGCAGTCTATGAAATAAGTTCGCGTGTCGTTCTCATTGATAAACAAAATGAGACATCTTTGTTCCTTTCCTTTTTGTGTTCTTTTTTTGCTCCCAAATTGACCATCAACGCATATCCACTTTGATAGTGAGGACAGTTCTTCTATTTTCTATTGGCATGCTTCTAGGGCCACAACCATACATGATGATTTCATGACGAAGTTTAACTGTGCTCGGTATCTCGATATCCAGGGGCATACGCAGGATTTTTTCGAGGGAGGGGGGGCTACAAATTTTAAATCGCGCCGGAAATTTCGCAACGACCCAGCCAGCCGGTGAATGACCGGGGGGAGGGTGGGGTAAGAGTACTTTTTTGTTTCTCTTTAGCACAATTTTTGTTTTAATTTGAGGGGGGGGGTTACTCCAAAACACACACATTACAAAAAAGAGGGGGATTCGACCCCCCCCCCTGCGTACGCGCCTGTCGGTATCATTATATACATACGGCGTGGTATCATTAACAATTATAACTCACCTATACTGTCTTAATATTAAATTCTTTTATCATCAAACAAGATAGGAAACATTTCATATCCATCTCTTCCTTCACACGAGGCGTCATGTCGATAACGTTATTGCATCCGCTAATCATGTCTGTGAAGGCAGTTAAATCAATGTTAGCACTGTTCTTGTTGCCATCGCTCTCTGTACGACGTTGTCACTCTCACAGTCTCACTTCTCGCGTCAAAAACCACGTCAGTCACTGACGCAACACTACGTCAGTGAAATGACGGCTCGTGTACACCGGTCATTAACATACACAGTACAGCGTTGATATAGTCTGTTTTCAAGTATATCATCCATATTTTTACTATTTTGTTAGTGGAGGGGGAGAGGGGGTTAAGTTTTAACCGACTTTTCTCTTTGTTAAAATGCTGAAATAGTTATAGAGATAAACTCTGTGATTTAAATCATAAACGATTGAGACCACTGGGGGAGAATGTCTATCTGAATCAGTAGAGACGTCTGGAGGAAACGGAACAATAAGCTTTCTACTCCAATTGCGAACCTATAAATCCAATGCCATCGACATTTTCAGCTCTTTGTGGGTCAGGGATTATTTGTCCTGCTTTTGAATTGCCTCGTCCCATGGGAGTCCCTGACTTCGAAGCTTTTAAAGCTTTCGAGAGGGATCTCTTCCTTGCTGACGTCATAGACGACCAGTTGACTTTTTTTGTATTTCTAGCGAGGGGTGATACAAGATACCCGTGATTGAGAAGAGTATTTGGTGGTAATAGGGGAGATCGAAGGACATCAATTCAGGCAGGGTACGTCATTATTACATCCATTTTTACCATCCCGAGCTTTACCTCTTTTGCCTCCTGAAGTTGAAGTGGAATTATCCATTCACGGTGTGAGGATTGGGAGTATGATTGTAAGCGTTGTACGTGGCGTTCGTGGAACCATTTTGAAAGTGGGGGCGGTCAAAGCAATAAAGTGCCCAATGGTGCATGAGGGCTGCTAACTGGTCGTCAATTAGCCTGATGAAAAATGGGGGTGCTCGAGCCCTCTGCATGAGCCCCCTCCTCAGGGGTCTGAAAACAGTCTGACTAGGAAGACAATACCTTATCGTATATAATAGGGAAGAAACTTTCAGATTTTGGACTCGTAAATGATAAAACAACAGCCCACCTAAAAGTAGAAATTTATAATGTGGGTAATTACATTGAGTCTTAGATTCTGCACTATTATTGGCGATCATTTAAATCCGCTCTGGTTCTGTTTGTGCACCCTACTTCGTCCAGGTGGCATTTTCTTTTATTATTTGTCTTTATCCCAAAGATACGTCGCCGGGGAAAAGAACCTAGAGGTTTGAATTTTATTCGGTTTTAGGGTTGATGTTATTGTAGGTTGGAACGTTATTTTGTAATGAGTACTTGGGAATATTCAAAATACATATAATTGTATTTGAGTACAGTAGAGAGCGTAGCAACAAGTTCATAGACTAATAATTGCGTCAAAAGAACCAGAAAAAAAGACGGAACACAACGGATAATATTGGTTCATGGCGCTAGTTCACTTTGTAGACGTTGATCAGAAATGTGGCAATTGATCAAAAGGTAGATCGAGGGTGTGGCTAACTAATGCCTATATGGTAATGTAAATGGTTTCATGATTGCATTTCGCTTATCTCTCTCAATAACAATGTCATTGAAGGACCCTCGGGACTACAAAATCGAATATCCATGATAACGAAGATTATACTTGAGAAGTTACTGAGAATAAATAAAAAGGAGAAATTGAGAGGGAAAAGAAGACGGAGGCATAACAATAGACGTAAACCACACCCACCATTATACTGAAGGGAAAGTGCAGCTATGATATGACATTCAAATTTGACTTCGCATGGCTATTAATACAGCCTAAATATCTTATTTTAACTACTCTCACTTTCAAATTCTACTCCTCTTTTGTTCGTATATGTTTTAAGAAAGGAAGAAATATAGGGAAATGGGAAGGCAAGGAAAGCAAAGAAGAAAACTTTGCTTATCCTCTGTATTTCCTGGTGCTCTTGCATTTTAACTGATTCACCAAATTAGACCGCCCCTCCCCTTTCAAATTTTCGAACCACACATAGGCTTAAAAACATTTTTTTTTGTTGAAATAATGAAGAAAATAAAATGCCACCTGAAAAGTATATTATTTAGATAGCTTTACAAGCTACTCGAGGGATTAGTGATAACCCATTCGTCGGAAAATATCGCTTTCTCCATGGTTATTTGCACACAAATGTTTGATTAAATTTTACTCGACGGATATTTTGTTAAATATTTACGAATTCATTGTTTCTGTTTCATCTGCAAATACCTGACGATAATTAACCCTCTGCGATCTAAAATGTTTGATTACGTATTTTTCGACGGATATTTTGTTAAAAATCTACAAATTCGTTTTTTTTTTATTTCCTTCTGTTTTATCTGCAGATATCTGACGATAATGAACCCTCTTCGCCCTAGAATGACCCATAACACCACCATGACCATCCTCATCTGCATCTGGATAGTCTCCGCCGGAGTCGTTATTCCAACCGCAATCTACAGCAAGACATTCATCATAGTAGGACCAGGGGGACAAATAATGACGCAGTGCGGCGAGGTGGGTTGGCAAAACTCTGCCTTGAAAGCTAACACTCTTTTCCTCGTCATCGGCGAGTTCATCTTCCCCCTTCTCCTCATGTGCATTATTTACTTCCTGATCGCCAGGCGGTTATGGTTTCGTCAAGTGCCATGCGATCACCTTACAGAACAGCAAGAAGCGTCTGCGGAAGCGTCTAAGAGGCGAACTATACGCATGCTCATCATCGTAGTTGGATTGTTCGCTGTTTGTTGGGCACCTTACAACGGCTTCTCAATAGCCAGGGACTTCTATCTCCAAACGCGCCAGGAATCTTCATACAAGATCATCAACACTGTGTTCTACATGGTCGAAGCTCTAGCGATGAGCAACAGCATGTTCAATACGTTAATCTATATCTTCTTCAATGCCAACTTTCGCAAGTGTGTGTTTCAAATGTTCACGCCTGCGCACCGGACATGTTCCTACCAATCGACCGTCAGGGTGCGGTATTCCCGCCCAACACAAGCCGCAAAAGCCTCCTCCAACCACTACGATGCATGCAATAACAGGCATGATACATCGCAAGAAACCGCCAGAACTTCCTTCTATCAAAGCACAGCTCCAAACTAAAACAAACCGAAGAAGTGATTGATAAGAACCCTTCGTCATCATGTGCAAAATTTAGTAGAATAGGACAAATGGACTTTCAGTTATATGCCTTAGGAATATCTTAACAACAGTAGCTCGGTGTTCTGAAATATGGGTTTATAAGATACAACTTTTGATGATACATTTATTGTAACGTTAAGACATAAATTATGATGTGCAATTACAACAATTTCCTGAAATCTTACCTCCATTTACAAATGATTGAAACAGGTGTGTTTTTATATCAATATACTTAACTTAGGTGACATAAGTTTCTTTAATATATCTTAACATACGCAGCCATTACCTATAGATATGCCGATCTAATACACGTCATATTATATATGCTCCCTAATAAATACATATATTATTATGCTCATGATTTGATTGAATCTAGCAAGACTTGTCTCGGGGTTTGGGGTTATACGAAACTTGCTCATAAAACAACTGTTTCAGGTCGAATTCCTACACTAACTAAACTCTGAATTTCAACCTGAGATCCAACACGACACCTAGCACTAACCCAAACCCTAAACATAACTCTAACCTAACCCTGAACCTAACTTCAAACCCAAATTGAAGATGCAACCCTTATCCTATATCTTTGACGAAATAAAGCCCGGAGCAATTGGCAAGATTAGATGTCGGGCCACCAGTTTTTGATGTATCGGTCCTGGTATCTACTCCCAGACCTAATGACGGGTGAATGTAAATCAACTTCATTTACCTGGTTTGGGTTTTGTTCTTAGAAACCCACATCCCAACTTCACCTTTCAACTTTAAAGTAATGATAAATGAATGTAATTTAACTTTCTCTGGTCTCGAATAATGTTTAGAATCTAAGTCTCAACCATAAAACCCTTTAACCTTCAATTTACTTCTTATAGTGATTTGAACCCAATTCCATAATACGTAAACAAGACCGGACAGTTCACGATAATTATGCAAGCTTTTGTTATGAAGCAAAATGAATAATATTATAGGGGAATGTGCTGTCAGGAATTAGATCCTCTCCTTGTTTTTTTTTATGTTGATGTTCGTAATGTGATTTTATCTTTGAAAAGATAAGTATAGATTCATTTCAGTAAGTATTTATATTATGTTACCTATCCTCGCACGCTATTAAGCATTTCTACTATTCATACTATAAAACATAAAAATTATACTACTTATACGACTACAAAATGTAATTTGATAACATCTACAACAACGAATACAACCATGAATACTACTTAAAATACTACTACTACTACTACTACTACTACTACTACTACTACTACTACTACGACTTAATACCACCACAACTACCACCATCAGTACTCACATTACTACTACTACTGCTGATACCCGCGCATTACAATAATTAAAACAGCAGAAAACAACAACAACTACTACTACTGTACTACTACTATTAAGACTAAGTTTACTATGAACTATATCATATCTGTCTACCACGACGACGACAACTACTATTCTTACTACTACTACTACTACTACTACTACTGCTACTACTGCTACTACTGCTACTACTACTACTACTACTACTACTACTACTACTACTACTACTAGTAATACTACTACTACTACCACCGCCACCACCACCATCACTACTACTACTGCTGCTAATACTTCTACCAAAGCTTATACAAATGCTATTATATTACTACTGTTCTATTTGAGTGATATATAATTCTGAGGAACATGATGGAAATGATACATTGGAATGGAAATGGAAATGATACATCCCCTAAAGAAGAAAAAAATCATTCGATAACGAGAAACATTCATCGTCAATTAGTCTTATAAGTTAGATGATAGCCAAAAGGCTAGAAGAAACAACGTTGTCGTAATGTCTCAATGTACATGGAATTGCCTTGGTATTTATTTTCTTCGGATTGCACATACTGATATACGTTTTATTTCAATGTACCACTTACTATTCTACTATCAAACAGACTACCTAAACTACGGCTCAATCCCTGCTTTTATATCAGAAAAGGCGAATTAGGTACAGTAATGTAGATGCGCTGTTAAGTACTCAGGATTTAATTTGCAATTATTTATTTTTGTCATTAATTATTATTTCTTTTCACATGTATTCGTGCAATTTGTTTAGATTATTTATTTTAGTACAAGTAGTAATAATTGTGTACGTGGAATTTTGTTGTTGGTTAATTTGAGTTTTGTTACCTTGACTAACTCGTTTTGAATGTTTCTAAGAATATTTTTGAAATGATCGACTCTGAATACTATCTTCAGTGGTTTAAAAGCTAGTACTAATACATATGCTAATGCTCTGACTCTACTGCTCCTATACCGTTGCTCTAATAATTGCTACCCTTAGTCACTATATATCTTCTCTCATTTCTACAAAGACTCGTCTACAGACTCTCTATAAAACAACCGTTTAGGCTGAAGCTACTGGCCATGACTTAATTAATAAATTAATGAACCAAACGGAATACCACTACTACATGATTACTACAACTACTATTAATACTAACATAACTACTCCTGCCACCACTACTCCTGTCACCACCACTACTACTACTACTACTACTACTACTACTACTACTACTTCTACTACAATTACTACCTCTACCACTACCAACCATCACTACTGCTACTGCTGCTGCTGCTAATACTACATACTACTATTACTACTACTATTATTATTACTACTACAACTACTACTACTACAACTACTACTACTACTACTACTGCTACTGCTGCTGCTGCTGGCTGCTACTATTAATATAACGATGACTACTACTTGTACTACTTGTATCTCGACTTCCACCTCCATCAATACTACTATTATTACTCCTACTTATACTACTACTACTACTACTACTACTGCTGCTACTACTACTACTACTACTACTACTACTAACACTGATACAACTATTACTACTACGACAAGTGAACTTCTTCCACTTCTTCTATAACAACTACTTCCACTACTACTATCGCGTAGTATTGATGCTACTATTGTCACTTTCAGTACTGCTTCATCTACTGATTCATGCTCGGATACTATTTTACTTCTTTACGCTATTTCTACTATTTCTTGTACCAGTACTATTTGTTAAATGTACTACTAGTGTATTACTACTTTTACTCCATGTGCTACTTTGACTTATTTCTTACTTCACTTCACCTCCTATATACAAAGCCTAAAGGGACTCTAGTTAAAAATAGGCGTCAATTATGATGTAATAGTATAAAATACTATCACTATACTTCTGTTGTGACGTCACAAATGATTGTTCTGGTATGGATTAGGTAACGTGCACTTGATCAATACATGTATAACAAACTTTCAACGACGGGAGGTTACATAAGACTACTACTAGTCTTTAATTTATTTTTTATTTTATTGATATTACTGTTGATTCGATATACTAGAACTAAGTTTATTATATAACGTTACATATTCTCTTATATCTTTGATAAAAAACTATTGACATTGCTGCTCTTATCTTTAATACTTTCTTACTACGTATTCTTCCTTCATTTGTGAAAGACCTTAACGTCTTTATTGTCGCGGTATCACTATGACGTCCGATGTCAAGGGATTAATTATATTTCAATTCATCTTGATTCTTTTTTTTTTTTTTTTTTTTTTTTATTAAAAAGTGATGAATATGTGTCTCTTTCTTATCAATTTTCTCAAGAAAAGGGCCAACGTACATTAAGGCCCACTAATTGTGAGAATGTGTGTTTTAATAGGAGACGGAGGAAATAACGCACAATACTACAACAAATTGTATTATTTTTGTTGTGCACTTACGGAATAGATCTGATGTAATAAAACCAGGTGTAGACCTGAACCGGTCATATTATACCTCTGTACGTTGTGTTTTTATACATGTAGTTTCCGTGTTGAGCACATGTGGAATTGTCCGTTCAACTATCCCTTTATTTTAACAAATCCTTCTTCCTTTCTTACAATATGGGTTCGCTTAGGGCCCTTCATCCCCTGCAACCACTTTCATTTAATTTTCTATTTTTCAAACCGGAAACTTTTCTTTTTTGAAAAGGGCGCTGTATCGGTTCTAGATGGGAAGGGGCCTTGGGCCTTCCAAGTTCCTTCCTGTCTCGCCTCCCAGAATTTGTCATGGTTATAAATGAATTGAGGCACATGCGGAAAAGAAACGCAGAAACCCAACGAACCTCATTTATTATTGTAGGAATCACGCCTGGACGGAAGAGGGATAGGGGAGGGGTGAGGCAATCAACAGAGAAGAACAAATAGCAAGAGCTTATACCTCAGCCTTATTTTAGAAGATAAATAAATTCAACATAAATCAAGGTGGAAATGGGATGGAAACAATGATTGAAACGGACGGAGAGGGGGAGGGGTGAGAAAACTATCGGGCTTGGTATGATCGTTGCAAAGGGAAAGTGAGGGGGAGTAGGAGATGGAGAGAGAGAGAGAGAGAGAAAGGGTGAGAGAGAGAGAGAGAGAGAGAGAGAGAGAGACAGA
>BEXV01000147.1:180672-192905 GCA_003118195.1 Hemicentrotus pulcherrimus | reverse complement strand
CGATGTGACCATACTTTTACCAATTTGACAAACTCATCTTAACACGTGACTCCCTACCTGCCGATGTCTTAGCGTGCCCGAGCCCATCCACCCTCCTCCGTTCACGTTGAGGAGAAAGGGGTCCGTTTGAGATGGTGTGAGGCTGGGAGCTCGAACCCCGAGCCTGCATGAAGGCTGCAGTTCGCCTTGCTCTGTTCCTCACACAGCCTTGAGCACAGCGAGAAGTGGAGTCGCCATTTTCACAGACCAGCACCTCACAATGTATAAACACCTGCGGATATCAAAGAAAGCAATATGCCTTTTGACACCATGAAATAATCAATGATTGGAGGAAAGGCAGATCCAGGGACCAGAATAATTCGTGCCCCATATTGAAAGAAAAACAATAACGACAACAACATCAACGAAGAGATTTTTTTTTAAGTGACTGAAAATACCGTGCTGCAGGAAGGATCCAATCCCTTACTTTTCAAACCTTAGAAAGGCTCGCGCGATTCCAGAAATCACAATTCCGGGGTATTAAACAACAACAATAACCAAACAAACCCAACCTTTTCAAGAACAAATACATAACAATATATAGTGCGTCCCAGAAAAAACAAAACCCTAAAACAAAAGATTATTGTATAAAGCGAACAATGAGCTTATGCAAATAATATAAAATGAAAGGAATTATATCTATACAGATTATAGCTTTATCATAATAATCGTTTGATTTTGGATTTCGTGCTTTTTTCTTTTTGGGACGCACTATACGATGTTTTTTCCTACCTGGTCATATTCTCCGACAAAGCCAAAGGCCTGCACAGAGAAAGCCGACATCAACGGATTATTCAGGATGCCATCATAGAACTCAACTGTTGGATCCTTGGCGCATCTGAAGACGAAAATGACTAAGTTCATATTTATGAAGTCAAAATAATCTTATAGATATAAACAAATATCATAGTGTCAACGGAACATTTGTTAATCTCATTTGATTACTTAAATGAAAAAAATCTGGCATCAGTAAAAAAGCCAAATCAGTTTTTTTATTTAACAGGTAAATACTGTACAGATTATGAAACATCAACACTCTCGTAATCACCACAAGTTGTCAACCACGTGACCAGTGTGACCAAACTCTATTCCTTAATCGTCTTGCATTATAAAAAATGTCGTTTAAACGAGAAAGAAAAAAAAGATAACACGAAATCAATGGAAAATTAAGTTCCGTTTTGATTTTTGTCGCGTTTACACGCAATTTGTATGCAATAAGACTACGGGGTTATAAAAGTTAGGCACTGAATTTATATTTCTTTTGCACATTTTTCAAATGGAAACAAAGGAACGTGAATGCACTCCTGAAATACCGTTATCAAAGGGAAAGTGGGTATTCAGTCATTTATCCCCCGCCCCCAAACAAAAATGGTCACATTAGCCATTTTGCAGCAAGCCAATGGCGCTGTTGACCCTTACCCATCATTGATGATGCGGTATTTCGCTTGATCGAAAGGGTATGGGTGTGGCGTTGCCCAGCAAGACTCAATCAGCAACGTTACATCGGTCACTGCGGTTAAGTTGACCGCAAAGAACACCGGTTCGTCGACCGGTATTTTCGACTCTTCGGTCACCCGATCGGCAAAGCTCGCATTCGTATACCGCCCGAGCTCCATGGAGAAGTTCCCGAAGCCCACTTCGGTAAAAGAGACCACGCCCACCTGTGGTCGGTAGCTGTTGCCAAGGATGACATGTCGATCAAAAGAGCACGTGACAGGTATGCGGAGAATGTCGTCTCTTGTGACCGTCTCCCCGTGTTGGGACCGTGGCTCAAAGTAGGTGATGACGTTTGAGAAGGTGATACTGTCTTCTGTTTCCTGGTAGTATTGCCATTTCCAAAAGATAACGTGACAGAGAGAGGAGGTGGGAGAGATAGGGAGGGGGAGAGAAAGAGAGGGGGAGAAAGAGAAAAAAAGAGGAGGAAGGAGAGGTGATATTAGGTACGACCACGGTAATGAGACAAAGTGAAAACAGCAACAACAACCAATCCATGTAGGCCTAATATTAATCAAGTATAACGGTCTGATTAAAATAATGATACAAGTCAAAGTAAATGAAACCTGGATTAGTCCCATTTTAGACACTGACTCCGAAACCGGAAGATGTTTGGACTTTCTGGAGTAAAGTAATCGTCTGTTCGGTCTGTTGTCGGTCCGTTGTCGGTCGCGTTAAGTGTGAATGGGATTTAAGAGCTTTTTCTTTCAATCAATTTATCTTACCTCCATTGTAGTCCCACAATCATCAAATGACGTCGAAACCGCCACCCTTACACTGTCGTGGTCGTAACCAAGGCAGGAATCATCATCGAGAAATACATCGCTAGCTCCGTTACCAGGTGCTAAGAGAACGCGGTCGATGAGGACCGTCATCGAGTTGCTTTCACAAGTGACATCGGCACCTAAAGAGTAAAAAATAAGATCACCAAACTCAGTTTAATTTAAATCCTTGAAAGAGTCCGACAGAAGCTTTTTGGTAAAACTTAGGTAGCTCAAGATTCGATGCTCTTAAGGTTCTTAATGTAATGACAAACCTCGACAAGGAACCAATGTTTTGCAGTTAGATATTCATTGTTCATTCTTCAGTTCCAATTCGCCATTAACATAAATTATGGGTGGGCCAGGGTACGCCCATGCCTCTTCTCCCCTCCTCGGTTGAGCATTTATTTTCTCTTCCTCATTGTCCTTTTTTCCCCTCCGAGCCCGGTATTCTAAAATGGAGGGGGTTATGAAAGGAAAGGATTCCCAAGGGCCATGTTACGCCAATGGTTTGAATTATTATCACCTTCTCCACACGTAACGCCAGCGTCTTCAGAGTGTCCGCAGTTGTTTGTCCCGGTGGGCATGGCGTGTGTGCATTCAATCACATGCTTCTCGTCTCCGCTACACTGAAGATCGTCCAGCCATATCTGCCCCGTTCCTGATCCAAAATAGGCCCTGGACCAGACTGCGATCACGGTCCTGTACCCCAGCATCCTAGAAAAAATGACGGACTAAATGCTAATGGTTCAACACTTTTAAACCAGGTACTATAGGGCCTTGTAACCACTCAAATATATAGTTGTCTTTCCTAAACTGCAGGGAGCCATACAGATTAACAGTTTACTAGATATATCACTTTGTTCCGTTTCTACACCCCAATCATCATACNAGGGTAGGGTATAGTGTTGAATCCAGGGTTGAAGTTAGCCATTCGATTAGTGTATGAAATTTACAGCGGAGCAATTGTCGCCGGAGCAAATGTCATGGAATCATAAAATAGAACAAAATAATGCATGAAGCCCTTCATGAAAATGAAGTATCATTATTATAATTCTAACTATTATCATTATTAAAGAACTACTCTGGAGGTCTATTCATCAACAACAAATTCTTCCCACTGCTGACGCATTTTTTTCTTCTTTAACTTCAATGAGTAATATTCATACCTACAAACCACCATTGCGTCCTCGAAACCCCAATCATCATCGCACACTGTACCCCAAATGTAATCATGATAGAGTTCCACACGTCCTTCATGAGGCCCACTACCGCCTACCAAACGGATGTCACTAGTAGGAGCATCCCCTGAACAAGCAATCGAAAGAAGATTGAAGCAAGCAATGCCAAGTGTATTCATATTACATATCATGATCTATGCAGGGACTTGAAAGGTGCTTTCAAGTCCCTGCTTTCAAGTCCCTGATCTATGTGGGCAAATACAAGTTATGTTCCATACATTACCAACTTTCATTGAATTATATCAGGGACTTGAAAGCAAGTCCCTGATTATATTATGGAATTGTGAACGTGACGTGACATACGAATGTATTTTTTGTTTTGATTGATCAACTGTTGAAACTCTAACTGAGCTATTAGCTTGGTGCAATATCAGCTTGATTAATGTACAAACAAATCTTAGGTGTCTGGTATTCCGTATGAGAAAAAGTAGCTTGGACTTGATAATAATTATATGGTGCATCTGATTGATTCTTTTGACTCCTGGGGGATGTTTCACAAAGATTCTAAGTCAAACTTAACTCTAAGTTGGACTTAAATATTATGGAGAGCCATTTGTATCCTTATAATTAAAAACAAAATTCAAGTATTTTAGACTTTTCATAAATTCCACATCAAGCACATGAAATCTCCCAAGATAATAGACAATATGAATGATTTGAATCAACATTTTACGCCTTTTAAAATAATTTTTACAAAATATTTTCAATGATGCTAACGGCTTTCCATAATTATTGTTAAGTCTAACTTAGAGATAAGTTCAACTTAGGATCTTTGTGAAACACCCCCCTGGACAGAATTAATGCTGCGACGCCTGTCAATGCTAATAAGAAGTGTTTATATGATGTTGACAATGTTGAGAAGCAAGCAGACCCATGTCGAAGAAACGGTCATCATGGTTTTGTCACCGGCACTTATACCCGATATCCTCGAACGAAAGGTCGATCATTTTTATCCATCTCAAATACTGCTTTGGGTAATGACATAAGCCTACTTCAACTTTCCGTCTGCATTTATAATTGCTTCTAAATTACAAGGCAAGACCTACCTCCTGACAATGCAACAATGATGGACGCGCCTCTTCCGGTTGTGGCCCGATTCGAGAAGAAACGGAGAGCCATTGCGTTACCAGTTGCGTTTACTACAGCAGGGTAACCCGACCCAGACGCACGAAACAGTTCCGGGTCAGAGATAGAACTTCCGTCGTGTAGGGAGAGGAACGAATTCGAATCTGTTTGGAAGTCAACGAACTGGACCGAGACGAAGGTGTCTGAAGGACACTTGACATACCACCGGCAGTCAAAGTGGTCGCCGTTGGTGTCCGGGTAGTTAGGTGTCGTGAAAAGGAAAGTTCGGGTGTCGAAGTCTAGAGTAATCCCACCACCGCAACTAGCTAGTGTAGAAGAGTCGTCCCAATTTGGAGGAACTGAAAAAGAGAACGTTATGTTGACAATTAATTGGAACAATTCAAATACTCACTTTTAGTTTGAGGACTTAGTGTTGAGATCTTGCCGGTTCAATAAAGTAACAACGTTTCTGGGCCTCCCTCTCATTCTAATGTATATGTTTTCATTACAATTGAAATGCTACAGGTTTTAAGCAAAACTAAGCTTCGCATGAGCACATTCCAGGGATTTCGTACAATTTTCATCAATAATGCTGTTAATATGCCTTAGAACCTCTCAATTCGACTACGAAATGCTTTGGACTTTTACAAGACATATTGTGGAACAGATTACATAAGAACAGGGATCGCACATACCGCTAAGTGTGACCTTTGCCTTCAGCCCTCGTGCTGTATCAGTCATGGACGAATCATAGAATCTTGCAAAGAGGGCGTTCTTGGACCCAACAACCGTTGTGGCAAGGTTATTGCCGGAAAGATCAGCAACTTGTGACCCGGTGACCGCGTCGCCATCGTCGAAGACATAGAAGGAAGTTGTTGAAGCCGTGTCGAGATCGACGACTTCTAATGTGTACACCATGTCGTCCTGGCCGCTGAAGTACCATCTGCAGTCGAAGAATCCGGTCGGTTGGAGGCTTGGGTAAGAGGGCGTGGTAAAGGTCAGACTGGTTGAAGTGGAATACATGGTGATGTTTCCTCCGCATGACGTCATAATGGTTGATTCGTCCCAGGTGAATGGATCTACGCAGAATAGAACACACACATACAACAAATAGCTGACGTTTATACTTCTCATCAGAAAAGATTAATAGTAATTTTAGAGTTGGAATCACATCAGTGTAGGCGGCAAATTGAATGAAACCCTAGACTTGTTGGTGAATCGATTCATTTTCCCCAACATTGACATTGGTACATAACCGTTGCCCATGAGGCATCATTTCGTTACATACGACATTAAGCTTATCTTGGCAATTAATTTATGGAGCAGGAATCCAACGCACTGTCTGCACTGTACATTCACTTTATGAACAAAGTCACTTTCGCATGGCGCTTCAAAGGCTGCATCAATCTCAGACTATAGTCTCAGACGCAGTAACGTCAGGAAACGACGCCTGGCGCGCACTTAAACTTGTTGAATAATACCTGATATTGAGGCTATAGCAGAGAATCCACGTTCCACGTAGCTTGACGGAAAGTCTCCAAAAGCAATCGTTACACCAGGCCCCGACGACCAGAAAGGCGTCGGAAGAGTTTCGCCTTTGATGATGGCTACCTCCTTCTGAAGAGTGTCTATCGCGTCGTAGACCGTGAGAGAGGCGTCGAGGGTCTGCAGGTCGTTGACTTGGAACGAGATCACCTTGTCAGCTTGACACGTTATGTACCAGTAACAGAGTGTTGTAGCGAGGACCGCAGAGGGTGTGTTGTACCAAGGTGTCTTAATTGCAGAATATGGTTGGGTGGCATTCAAATTGATTTGACCGCCGCATGATGTATCTGGTCTAGGTGTGTTTGCTGTGTGCAAATATTGAATTGAAAAATTTGGTAACTCATCATCCCAGAGTAATGGATGAACATTATAAAAGCTCCGTTACTGCTATAAACCCTTCAAAAGAGCTTGCTTGAGTATCTTGACTGTGAACGTGGGTATGAAATATCCGGTATTAACCTTAAAGTTAAAGACCAGTTATGGTCATGCGATTGCATTGTGAAAGAAACTTTGTGGAATCGATCAGAAAAGGTTGATCATCTAGCATCTAGCATCTGCAAGGTTCTGGGATCATCAAAATGATAAGAAATTTGGCCCATTCTTCGTAAAGTTACAAGCACTATACACAGAAAGATGTATATGGGACTACCCTATATCTCTCACAGACCATGAGAGAAACAAATTTACCAAATATATGAATTAGTAGGCGGTTTCCCGGCAATTTTTTTTATCATCATGTATTAGTCAAAACATATTTTTTCACATGATTGGTAATGAGAGCTTCCATTTCATTTTTTGAAATTGGGGCATTTCCATCACTGGTCTTTACCTTTAACCAAACCGCAATACCATGATCATTTTCTGATGACGTGTTCAATCATTCTAAACGCGAGTCACATTTCACCAGATTGACATAACATTCATGCATAAAAAAAAAGAAACTTAGAATTTTATTCAAAGTGGAAAATTGTTCTTTAGGCCTAAGTCGTAGCTGTTCCTGTTGATGATGCAGTACGACAATACTGAAGACGATGAAGAGTATATAAGCCTTTGGTGACATTCATGCAAGTTCATTTTAAACGATTTCATCAATCATTTTGATAACAATGAACGTCGTAAATTGTATCTTGATACTTACCATCAATTATACTGACCCCTGCCAACAGACCACGCCCATTCATGTTATCAGACAGATCATTGTACAGGACAGAGACTCCATTTGCAGACGAATGGAAAGGGGGTAGGACACCCTCACCGGCGATGCTCGATACCGTGGCTGCAGGGTTGTTGACAGTGTCGAAGACATACACGTATCCTGCCTGCGTCTGGATGTCGGTGAACTCGAGCCGCACACGGCTGCCTGGTGGGCTGGTGAAGTACCAGTAGCACACCGTGTATTGGTCGATTGGGATCCCGTAGTTTGGGGAGGAGAACGAAAGTGAAGGGAGGTGGGTTGGATCTAGGGTGATATAGCCTCCACACGATGAGAGAGTATTAGATGGATCCACGAAGAAGTCGTCTGATGATATTTTTATAGAAAAAGGATAACAACAAAAACATTAAACGCAACCGATAACAAATGCTTTACATTTCTCCATTATTACCGGAGAGGACCATTGATTAATCTCAATAATATAAGATTTGTTAAAGTTTTATAATACAGTTTAATCCAAACTCCTTTATCAATGATAGTTAATGACGTCAAAGGAATATGACACTTATCAAATATGTCACGTACAATATAGGGGTCATGACATTATATGTATCTATCCAAAAGCGGTTAGGAAGTATGTAATTTCAAAGTAAAATACTGTTCATTTGACCTAATAATGTTTAAACTTAAGAGTCTAATATCTTTCCGGATCTGTCCAAATGTCAGAAAGCTTGTGCGCCCCTCCCCCTTGAAATCG
The DNA here is from genome assembly GCA_003118195.1 of Hemicentrotus pulcherrimus. Lineage (NCBI taxonomy): Eukaryota > Metazoa > Echinodermata > Echinoidea > Camarodonta > Strongylocentrotidae > Hemicentrotus > Hemicentrotus pulcherrimus. The sequence continues at coordinate 184,850 of BEXV01000147.1, read as the reverse complement.
GCACTATGATTATGTTTGTTTTTTGGCCTTTTTTCTTCTCCTATTTATTGTTAAAAATGTGCTTTTTCTAATGTGATAATAATGAACACACACCTGCTATGCTCACGTTCACTATGACCCCTTGACCCGGATCCCGCCATTGCGAATACATCCAGATAACCGCCGTGTTATCCAACGTCGTGATCGGATCTAATGCGAAATTCCCGGATAGACTGGCAATCGGTGTGTTCAAGCCGCTCCGAACGTCTAGGTAGACCCCGGGTCCTGTATCCATGTCCGAGATCTCGATGGATAACTTGGATCCGGTTGGGCCTTTGAAGAACCAGTAGCTACCGAAATAAACGCTCAAATCGGATGAGAAGTCATTGGTCTGAAAGGAAACACTCGGTAGGTCTTCGTTGAGGCTTATGTGACCTCCACTCATGAGGTATATAGCCTCCTCGTCGGAAATAGTTGTCGTTTCTTGAAATCAAATGAAACAAAATATAACAAAAATGAGATGGATCGAAAAAATAACATTAAATAGTGAAGGCATAATTGAACTCTTCCTTGCCAGATTATTGATGACTCTTTAAAGTAATAAAGGGTGATTTTCGACGTATCTGTAGTCCTACATCGCTTTCCGTACATTCAAATAAAAAAAAATACTGATTATTTTGTCAATGATTTCAAAGTCCAGTGTGCGTTTGCATTCACTCCTTTCATCCACATAAAACTCGTCAAAAACCTCTTCATAAATGAGGAGTGGTATATTCACATGTAGATAATCATTTTCCTACACAAGCTTATGGACGCAGTATTACTATAAGTGCCATGTTATGGTTTGTTTGTTTGTATGTCTGTTACCTTACTGCTAAGAAAGCATGTGTACGCTGGGAAGTACCGATACGCAACCAGGGGACCGACGGCTTTATGTCTTCTCCGAAGGACTACAGTAATGAGACTCTAGGCAACCGTAATCATGGGTATAGAAATGTATCAACTCACCATTGAAGTAAACTTCAAAGCGAAGGGACGATGCCGACTGAACTTCATAGGCATCAAAGAGACATAGGATTTGGTTGGAGTCGGATACCACTTCGTAGGGAGCCGAATTGATGTTGAAGAATTCGGCTAGCCGGTTTCCCATCGAGTCAGCGACCATGAAACTGTCGTAGAAATCGAGACGCACTTCGAGAAAGCGGAGCACTGCTACGGTTGATGGTGGCGTGGCTATTTGCCAGCTACAGTAGGCAGGATAACTTCCAGCTTCCTGATTGGTCGCCTCAATTTCAATGGATGGCGTTGATTGGTCGAGAGTGATGACACCACCGCATTGGCTGGGGTTTGCCGATATGATCCCAGCACCTTCTAAAGAGAGAAAGAGAGAGAGAGAGAGAGAGAGAGAGAGAGGGGCGGAAGAAACTTGAATATATAGTATTTCACAAAAAACAGCTAATTCAAACTATGACTTTAATTTATGCTTAAAATATGCTTATTTTACTTCAGGTGAATGAGATTTATTTTGAACATGTAACGTTCATGAGTGATATTCATATTTTTTTAAGTCACCGACAGTGCCACACAGTGGGGGAAGGGGGGGGGGGGGTTGCAAACAAAAATCCAAGGAAGGGTGACTGCATAAATCTTAGGAATTGGGTATTAGGAAAGACTTTTTGCAGATTTAAGTCATAATTTAAAAAGAAAGTAAGAAAGGAAAACCATTTAAACTCACTCGATTTTTGTTTCAAGAGCATTACATGTAGGACCGCTGTTCCTTTGAAAATTGGTCCAGACTCAAGCAGAATCGTTAACGAATTACTCTCACTGACGAAATCGTGTTCAAAGTAATTCTTGATATCAATTCCAGGCCCGCTTATCATTTCATTGCCATCATAGATAGTGAGTGATTCGTTTTGTCCAATAGCGAGATCAACAACCTCTAGCTTGATGACGTCACCAGGTGGAGCGTAAAAGTACCAATGGCATTTATTTCCCGGGTCACCGAAGCCGAATGGAAAGGTCGGCACCCGGATCTGATACGACAGTTCATCGTCGTGGAGAGTAAGAAACCCGTCACAATAGGGCGTTATCGTCTGCTGGCCATTGTTGTTCTCACTGCATACTGATAGATATAGAAAGGAAAAATTTACTTTAAAAAAAAGATCGGTAGGGAATTTACAGAAATATCTCCACAGAAATAAAAAAAATAAAATATGAAGCATGAAATTATCATTCCTATACCTTCACATCAAGAGGGCCTCCAGTCCCAAAGGTTTTACAAAATCGCACCATAGGGTGCAAATTTTTTTTAAAGGCTATAGCCTACAGGCCCACATCCCACAGAGCGAAAGCCCATTAGATCGGCAGTCCACGAAACCGACGTGTCGATCTCGTAAGCCATCTGAAAGCTTATGTATGTTCACCAGACTGACACTGTCAATTGATAATGTTTGACATGCAAGCGGAAACAATCTGACAATTAGTACCAGCTTTGTAGGATGGTACATGATGTCTGAAATATTCAATGTAAAACTATGTTATGTAGGTCCAAACCTTGAATAAGTATTTCCGCATTTATTGTGTGCTAAGTAAGAACGATAATACACCTAACAATAATTGGGTCTTATTAACTCAGGGTAGCTGCATCGATTTAATACTGCTTTTTCTACAAGCCTTGCAATTAATATTACCACAGCTTTGACCTGGTACCCAATTAATCCTGGGTAGCCGGAGAGGAACATAATTATATTATTATGTCGGCACAATTACCCTTTCCAAGGATGAAAATAACCGAGCAAAGATCGAACACAGAACATTTTTGAAAAGAGAGAAGAGATTTCATGAATTTGCCTCATTGCATTCACATATTGATCATCGCTCAAGAAAGAACAATAAAAATCACCACTATCTTTCGTAAGATTATGGTGGTGTCTCTACAAGCCCGGGATCGTGATACTGACACCTAACAGAATGATATCGCTTGGTTTTGAGTGTTTTCTTTTCGTGTTTTGTGTTTTTCAAAATGAAATATATATTGGATTATTTGCATTGATTGATTACCCACTTCTGATTATGAAGATGAAGATGAAGGTAAACAAGTAAGCGATGGTTTCAGACACATCTGCCAACTGATTTATAAGAGGGGGGCCGTAATTATTCATTATCATCACTTGTATTTATTCATTTTTGTCTCACTTACAGGAAATGGTTAATTAAAAAAAAAAAAGTTTTAATGAAGAGTGAAAGAAAGACAATGCTAGCATGTAGGACACACATGCATAAAGATTTTAAGAGAATTCCCCAGAGGTGTACGGCACGATTTTGCCATGGGAACCAAAGACTCTTGTCCAAATAATCTCCTTTCCAGTTTCTAAATTATGCGAGCAAAGTAAAATAATAATATATCTAATCTGTTCATTTGTTGTCATACAAGAAAAATAAATTATCAATTATAAGCATTCCGTCATGTCAACCGATAACGGAACAGCGGTAGCCCGACTATCGGTCATTTCATTGTTATTTAATGTATTTATTTATCTGTTTTTGTTTGGGGGAGAGGTTCCAGCCCCTTCTACCCCATGCCTCGTACACCAATAAAAATTATTCATCCTCACTTTTAAATGTTTTTTGATAGATATTACGAAGTCAAAAAAAAAAAAAAATTTGTGAGTACTTACCTCTTTGTAAGAGAAAGATCAGTAGACCAATGTGGAAGAAAGACAGACTTGGCGCCATTCTGTCTGAGCACTTTAACATTGACCACATAATGATACGTGCTGTTTTAATGTATGCTTCCTCTCAATGCATTCATAAACCAATATATTTTGAATCAAATTACACCACGTACACCCAAACAATACAGTGCTCTTATCTTACAATCATTACAAAACCTTTTTTAGTCTTTATTCGTCTCTTACTTTTCTTGTTCACATATTTTTATTTTTTTGTACGTTGAGGGGCATCGCAAACATACTTCTGTGATATTCTTACGCATAAGAAACAAGTTCAGCTTAAGTAACAATGTTATCTTTGTCACGAAACATCCGTGTTTATAGTTTGATTAAGTTTGATTATCAATGAGGACTGTAAACACGTATTTTTGATAACAATATTTTGCTAGATTTCACCGAGTGAACTGCAAAGTCTGTTGAGAGCCAGAAAACATTTTTGCTGTTATAGACAGTCCTTTTGTTTTT
>BEXV01000147.1:123666-134329 GCA_003118195.1 Hemicentrotus pulcherrimus | reverse complement strand
CCCCCCCCCCCCCCCAATATCCATCTCCTGCATAGACTACAAGCACATCAGGATATTAATCATTTCTATCTGCACAGGGAGCTAGTTTGATGGCTCTTTTGATACTTCGGACGAGAAACAAGCTTTGTTCATACGGTAATCAACACCCTAAATAACTTGTGAATCTATATTTTCCAGCTCTCAGCTATAAAGGCTGTTACTTTCAAAAGCAATGCATGGACAAAAATAGAAAAGCAAATATAATTTTCGAAAGAATCCCAAACGGAGAGCTCAAAAGCTTTTTTTAAATTACAAAAAAAAAGTTATAAGTAGAAGTGTAATGTAATGAAGCACTTAAAATTGCAAAACGGTTACTTTCAAAAGCAAAGAATGGAAAGAAAATAGAAAAGTTGAAACTGCAAGCAAATGTAATTTTCAAAAGAACCCCAAACGGAGAGCTCAAAAGCTTTAAAAAAAAAACATTTAAGAAGGTATAAGTAGAAGTGTAAAGTAATGAAGTACTTAAAATTGCATTGCTTTGAATGGATTTAATTCTTTTATGTACACTCAACTCTGTTTACATGCTTCCAGACTGACGTCTTTCAAAGATGCAAATTATTTTGTTTTCTGACTTGACTACTTGTTGTTTTCGTATCATGTGATTACTGTTGGAAAAACAAGATTACAATGGATATTGGGGATTATCCAAGCTTCAAATGGCTCCTGCGTAGGGATAAATTCTGAGTTGAAGAAAAGAAGCTAGATTAGTTGGATTATTCATAAAATAAACAGAGGATTTGTAAGTACAGCGATCCTCATAGAAATAGCATACAACTGAATACCGGTACTTGTAATAATAAATGATAGCATTTACATTTAAACCTGTTTATAGCGACCATCGGGAAACACAAAAAGTGGTCTTTGTAGACGGGTTGTCTTTGTGGAGAGGTTCCTTTAGTACATGTTTCAATGAGAAACCATTTTTAAGGGAAACAAAAAATGTGCTTGTTGTAGACAGGTGGACACTAAAGCAGGTTTGACTTTATTAGTACCTCTTCGACCAGACTTCTTGTAATAATGTTGGTTAAAAGCCAGAAGGCGTTTAACTCTGTGTAAATATATATGGTTTAACGCCCTTCTGTCTCTCAACAGTTGATATGCAAGTTTATAAGTCACATGGAGGAGTTTTCTATGCAATGTGTCCCATATGACTAAGTCTTTTTTTGCACATGTTCCATCCCTAAATTAAGAATGTCTTGATTCGACCATTGAACAATGCTGCTTTCTTGTATCACTACCATTATGTCAAAGTCATGTCACAAGGTTTATCATTCGTGGATGAAATAAACTGATAAATGCCATATGCCCTTCAGGACACCGTTGCACAGAACCGCCCAAGAGTCAATGTAATGAAAGTCGTTAGACTTGCATTCAATATCTTTCATACCTAAATTCCATTTTAATTATGTACACAGATTCAGATGTTGTCTCTACTGTGTACAGAATTTCTGCTTACTGTATAGAGATCCACATCCTCTAATATTGGCCCTTAAAAGTTGATTCTGATTAATTTACTGAACGTTTCTGGAAACTTAAAGATAGCCATGTTAACAAAGAACGATCGTGTCATGTATGATTGAAGCAATTTCCGAAGTCTCCATCTTTGGGAATAGATCAATAACCTCTTTTTTTTTAAAGGTAGATTTAACAATGTCATGGACTAGCACAAATTTTGCAACAAAACAAGAATATTCCAATAGCTCATTTCTTACTCAATTTGGTTGCACTGCTTGTAATGGCAGCTTAAATTGCAGTTAAATGATTGTGAATGATCGTTCTACTGTTGTCAATCAGCTCTGCATTCATTGACACTAATCTGAAATGTTGTACACAAAGATAAGGCAAAAGCCTGGATGATCCCATCATCCAAATTCTATGTAAATCACTGACATTTTTTTGCTGATAGAATGAAAGCTTGGCATTCAGGCATCTCCAATTGCTGACTTGCAGATGACTTATTCCTTCACTATCACGACAGGATATTGGCATCTAAATATACGATGATTAGAATACTGCAAGGGTCTTGCACAGTACGTCATGAAAGCAGTTTGTGCTCTTCCTAATCTCCTTGCCTCTCCAATCTCTTTGCAGTCGACTTTCAACAACTAATCTGGAATCATATCTAGTAATCGCAGTCCTGTCTCATTAATTACTTCATTGAATGATCCAACTTGTTAAAAATGCCACATTCCATGATAGTTTGCCAATTTGTGGTGGCGGTAGAGATTATATTGCCTCCGCCCACTCAAACGAGCCAATCCTTACGAAGAACAATACTGTTGAAGATTGCAATGATCCACCAGGGCGAGAGACAGACGTAGCTACACAGAGAAAGATGATGGATAGTTCCGCCTCTCGCTAGTAGATGTCCACGTTTGAAAGGGCCAATCGCAGCAGAGTATAGGTGTCCATGCACCAATTAGAAGGCAGTATTATCTCTGGTCTATCACTACTGGTTCAAAGGTACCTGCTGACATCCTGTCACACAGAAAGAGGGAAAGAAAAGGAGAGAGAAATTTGTCATCGTGTTTTTCGTATAATCATCATATATTGTATGCAGTAGTCGTAAGTTACACCACTGTCATTTGTACAGCTTTTCCCAAATAAAGTGAATATAATGACTAAGACTTTAAGGCTCTGAATTCTAACTCTTTCACCCTAAAAAGGGCTGGGCCCGTTGCACAAAATTGTATTACCATTGATGATAACTTTGCCATTAATTATAATAACTACCATGGAAACCTTGATTTCGATTGGCTGTTGATCCTTGTTACCATGGTAGTTGCCATTGATGGCAAAGTCACCATCAATGGTTAGTGTTATGCAAAGGGACCTTGATGTGTGTACAGAATTAGCATTTTCATTAGGCTATCTTTGGATAACTTTGTAGTCCCTTAATCAAATCTTAAGCATATTATTGTATTAAAATTTGTAAACATGGCAACTGTGCAATACAATAAAGCACACATCATTTGGTGCACCATTTGTCATAAGTAGGGTACCTGGTAGGATTATTCCTTGAGATGCACTGTGCATTGATTACGGTGCTGGAGCAGGGTAATGTGATATGTACTATACAAGAACTGAATATTATTTTTATTATTATTATTAAGTTCCTTTTAAGTCTGGTATTCACTTACCTATTTTTTAATTGTTGACTCCCTAGTGCTGTTGAACCATCTCTTGCAATGTACAACTGCAGTCCCTCTTCTGCAAAAGCAAATTAAAAAAACATTATTCTCTTGGCTGATTATAAAAGATTGCAGACAGCATACTGAAAAATGATGATAAAATTCTGGTTCATCTTTTCGGAAGACATCCAGCGAAGGTGATAATCAATGATAATGCCCCAAAACTCAGGTTATTTGACATCAGGGCCCTGACTATGGAGAGTTGCGGTTGATCTAAATCAATAACAATTTTGCAGTCCCCTATCTCCCATGTACATAGTTGCGATTGATATCAATCACAAATAGGTTGTAATTAATATCAACTCCTTATATGACAGGGCCATGGTGTGTACTGATGGACATGTTTGATAAGTGATCGATATCAAAGCTTTTTTTACCTCTCTTTCTTCGTTCATTTCGAACTGAGAATTTTTTAAAAATCTAATAGTTGCAACAAATTGTGCGCTTCTTGCTACAATATTTTCTTTTTAAATGCAAAAATTACTACTATGTAAGATTGTAACTATTCAAGCAAGTACTTTTCAAACACCTATTACCTAAATTGCGGATAACTTGCTTCGGTACAATTTTCATGAGGAACAAGTAAGACCGAGTATCAATGCAATATAATTAAAAGAAAATTGACTGAACCTTTGATAAACTGAAACATTTGAACTTAAATTTCCTTTATATTATTATCTCTAAATTATAAATCAAAGAAAATGAATGACTTGACTCACCACCTGACATCTCATCTGCTTGAAAGTCCTGTTGGTTGATGATGCCCTGGATAACTTCATCTGCATCTACTCTTGTGTTGTCTAATCTCCTCTGGGATTCTTCTGCTTCTGCATGTTTCTGAATAAAAACAAAGGTCAAATCAATGTATGACGTCATTGTTTAGATTAAAGGCCACAAAATATTACTTCTAATATGATTGATGATAAACCACACATTTATTTCTATGCATAGATGTACCATGTTGTCTACTTTCTGAGCTTATTTTGCCTTTGCATGTGTCTGAACAGAACAGAAAGGATATTACATTGAGTAGAGGCCAAGTAATGATAATTTTGAGTTATATTCTTCTCTCTAGAATACCATATGCACATCAGCACACAGGCAACTACATACATGTATAGCTTGAATTCTACTACGGAAGAGAAAATTTACTCTGTAAATGCAGAATAATTTGCAACTACACCTGTACCTCAAATGACTGCAGTTACATCTCATGATTGAATTAAAGCCAAACAGCAAATTATCAAAATACACTAATTAAACCTCAGACCTACTGGTGTGAATATGAATGTTCATGGAATTTGACCTGGTGTGGGCGTGTCTCCTAGGCAACAATTATTGTTAGACAGTGACTTATCAAACTTGGGATGGGTGAGAGACAGAGGTGAACCTACTCTTCTCCTTTCATTGGTTCCTGTCCCCCTCCATGCATCCTTCATCTGTTCCTTCTCTGGTAGATCTGTCAGACTGGTCGCACTGGAGAAGTGCTCTGTGGTGAAGCCGCCTGATGATGCCGAGTGTGCGCTGCTGTACCCGCTTGCCCGCGATTGCTGCGAGTTGTAGCTAGATGACCTGGAATGACCGAGCTCAAAGCTCTCCTCTGATATGCGGGGTTCGGGCTCGGCAGGCGATACTAGACCTGTGTGCAAAGAACAAAAGAGAATGGCCCTTGTTAAACACAGCTGGATAATTCACTGCTTTTCTAATTGATTAAATGTATCAACCTTCACTACTGTATGGTTATAGCTTCAACTAGAATACTTTACAAAGAATAGCGATTGAAAAAAACACTGATTGCAATCTCTTCTGTTAATCACCTATATCTTATGTGTAAAGTTGTGACCACTATCAAATTCAGATTCAGTTGTGATAGACTTGGATCTATCAATCACAACTTCTTATAAGACAGGGACCCTCCTGTTCTTTACCGGTATAATGATTTGGCAAATGTTCAATAGCTCTATAACCCATTCATAGCACATGGGATCAGAGGTTTTAATTAACAATAAGAAAATTGCAATTTGTATGAACACTCTAGGGAATTTCCATACCTACATGTAGATGTCGTATATATCTGTACACATTCTAGCAAACAATTGCTCCATGGTCAATACCTGACACTACTAAACCAAACCTAGCCTCAGTCCTAGATGAAACACTATACCTAATCCTAACCCTAAATCTAAACGAAAACCGAATTAATATCCTTATCCTATCATTGATAAAATAAAGCCTGGAGCAATTATAAACGGAGCAAATGTGGAAGCGCTGACACTGAATCTCTGACCTTCTTCAGAACCATAAGCCCTGACTCTCTTCTTACCTGATGTGAGTACGTTTGGTCTGTGCTTCGAGCCTTTACTTCTTGTACTATTACTTGACGTACTGCTGCTGGCTATACTGCCCCCTCTTGTCAGCTCATCACCATTCCGCACTGATAGATTACCAATGAGTAGGGTCTCTGCCGTCATGTCGCATGGTAACGTATGCTGCTTGAAATCAGGCCTGTAGAAATGAGACAAAATAATAGAAACGTGAAAGTACATGTAATTAGTTGCATTTCATAGAAATTAAAATGGCAATGATAACACAAGTGTGTTGGAATAGTTTTCTTCTGAGAAGTTTACATGTATCTTCTTGTACACATACATGTAGGCGTGATAATATTACTCTATGAAAAAATACACAACATTATTGTTTCCTCTCCATCAGTTATATCTTTTTTGTCAAAGTGTGTGAAGGTAATCATAACTATCTAAAATCCATCAACACCTTACAGTACCATCTCACTGTAATGTTTTTGTCTGTAAAATAACTTTTAAAAAGTTCTAATTGAATTTGAATAAATGTAAAATTATTTCAAAATGAATTATTAACATCTCCTTTAACTACAATTCTTAAGAAAGAATAAAGATTGAGGACGGGTTGTTAGTTGGGTGATGTGGCTTATACATATGTTCTAATACATTGAGAATACAAGAAGAGACATCTGGATGCACAGAGGGGCATGCAGTGCACCCATCCCTCTTGGCCTTGTCCATTTTTTTCCTCTCATCCATCTCTCTTCGTTCCAGTTCACTTCATCCTCATCAAATATTCATCATATTGACCAATCAGACAAAATGTTTTTTTTTCTGTAAAAACGCACCCAACTCCTGTCTCTCATGATATCGATCTTTCCGCACGCTCTTCATATCAACTCTTGCAAAGAACATATCACCTGTTGCGAGCCATAAGGGAATTACTCTTCAACATTACATCAATTACATGAGTTAATGCCCTTCTGGTTCAGAATAGACGAGAGATTTTCAAGTAATAGCTCTGGTCCATCCAATTATCTCCCCTCTCACCCATTCAACTGTAGAGGGCCAGAAGTCAGAAGTCATTGGTAAAATGTCTGAGGTAACGCCTCTCTGGCTCAAATCAAACGAGACATGTTTAAGTGTTAAGTGATTGGTGTGTTAGACAAACCATGGACACACAGACCCTCTCTCACTCCACCTTTTGAGGAACAGAAGGGCATTAACTCTATCATTGAAACTCTATCATTGAGTTACTGCCCTTCTGGCTCAAACTAGATGACTTCAAGTGATGTAATTGAGGTGACTGGTTTGTTTGACAAACCATGGACATACAGACCTTGCCTCATCTGTCCATTTCAATGACAAGAATTTCTCCTGCTTGGAGTCAAGTGTAGCCTGGAGCTATTACAAGTCGATGATAATATAATATCAACATTCAACAACATGCTCTGTCACTATACGATCAACCCCATCCACCCCCTGTGATGATCAAGACCATTACATGCAGCTCCCATGAAATGGCCAATGACAAGTTAGGCCTAGAGCGCTCTGCGATCATGGACAGTTCCTTACATAAAGGGATGAATAGATAAACAGTATTACTGGTTTCCCCTATTTGTCCGTACATGTACATGTATGTCATCCTTCTTGATCTGTTACAACAAACTACTTGGGCCTTCAATTGAAATAATCACTTATAGGTACATACATGTAAAAATCAGACAATAAGGCGGGAGCTAAAGGAACAAAACTACAAAGGGTGCAAACAAATTAATGAGCAATGATTGACTGCTGGGAAGTTAGCCAGTTGTTCAATGACAAAATGTATACTTTACATGTCATATGAACAAACTATAAATTCTAAAAGTTTTAAATCACCATTCAAATACTGGTACCCCTATGGCTATAGAGGGAAGGTGGAGGTGGGGGTGGCTCAGATTGCATTTTCAAGCAAAATAAGACAAATAGAAGAGGGTTTGGTATTATTCAAAACCTTAAATGCACGCTTACACTCACTCTCATATATTTTGGATGGTTGGGGAAAAGTAATTAACTCTATCTCTATCATTTGGCATCTAATTGCATTATGAAATAAACATTTTCAATCCATATTCCATTATTACAATTCGATGAATGTGAAATCAAGGAGCCATAAAAAGATCAATAGAACAATGTTGCTGACCTTTGCAAAACCTCTGGAGCACATCCAATTTACAGATCCTGGAATTGTTGGGTGTGGAGTCACTTCACATTCCACCTGCCCTACCCCGCCAACCCTCTACTCCAATGTCACACACACATTGTCATTAATTAAAGTCATTCCCTATTGCTTCCTATCAATCAACACTAGACTTAAGAGGTCCATGGTTCATTCACACAGAGAAAAAAGGTGTTTAGATCATGATACTCATCTCGGTAAATCTGTTTGCAAACATATATATTCAAACTTTAAGCAAACTTCTTCCACAAACATTGTTCATATAGGTCCATTCACACAGAGAGAAAAAAGTGTTTAGATCATGATTCACATCTCGATAGACCGGTTTACAAAGTCATATTCAAACTTTATTTATGCATACTTCTTACAGAAACATTGTTCTTCATGATCTGAAAGCTTGCCCGATGCTTGCCCGACATACCAACAATCAATGTGTGAAGACTGGATTCCAAGTATTGTAGTTCATTCATGAATAAACGGTTAAGTGAAAAACTTGTCGCTTGGTCACCAGGAAAGATACATCCATAAATTTGAATATGTTTGTAAAGGGCTCTTTTTTTCAGCAATCAAATATTCTGATTAAGATAATTAAAAAATTCATTGTCAAGACAAAACAAAACAAATTTCTAAACATGGTTTAAAAATCTTTTCTTTTCATTCTTCACTAATTTCTGTGTGTGTGAACTGCCCTGAAGACATTCATTAAAGACACTCCCTATTGGCTCCAATCAATCAAAACTCCACTCAATTGTAAACACCAGTCATAACAACCCCAGGGTGTCCAACACCCAATTATTCCCTGTAGAATGGCTAGCCCTTGAAGGTGTTTAGACCCAACCCTGTAAGTGTGGTGTTAATTACACTGTAATTACGGAAATTCAACACCCATTATGTCTGATGGATGGTGAGGAGGAATGTTTCTGTATATGACCTATGTTCATACAGGACCTTCGTAGTTAATAAGTTAGCGAAGTTTTACATTTTTGGCGTGGAGTATTTATCAAGCAGCAAAACAAAAATGTAGACTGACGGACTCGATCAACACACTCGATCAACCCACCAAGCTGCCAGCCAACAAAATTTAAACTATCATTTGATGAAATCCACAAACAAAACACTTGCCAACGCATTCCATCACGAAATGAGACGCACATTAAAGTAAACCAAATTCAATGTTTCTTTGAAAGGTCATGGTCAAAGGTTTGCTGCACGCCTTATGAAGGACGATGTTATTGTCTACATCTATTCTTTGTTTATCCATTAGAAGTTAATGATCTATGCTTTCACAAATACAACGTGACACAAAAGATGGCAAGCAACTGGCAAATAAACAACAAGGTTACGAGAAGTGCCAGTTCGTATGAGAATGATAGAAAATGGTGTAGGTGACTTTGCAGACTTTAAAGGTACTATGTCCCATTTGCAGGCTCAGAAAATGAAAAATTTAAATTCCCACTGTATTTGAAAGATGATACTAATTTAGAACTGCCCTAAAAAAGGTAGGGCTTGAAAATGTCTTCAAGTGGGAAAATAACGACTTTTAGTTGTCAAATCGACTTTAGGGCTATAGAGCCCAAAAGTAATAGTCTTGATTTTCAGACAATTGTACCGAATGGTCATACGTTTAATGCTGCACAAATATTTAATCAGTTTAATCTTGGCCATCACAAGAAGTGGGTTATTGATGTAGACAGATGCTCATGTACCCTTTACAACTCTTTTCATGTATGTTATTACCAAAGAAGAAAAAAAGCCAGTTAATCACTCAATAGTGTCTGACAGTGAAGTCTAGCAAGTAAACAGGTTTCCTCGCATAATTTGAATATGAGGACACTGCTAACGTTTAAATTTCACAGATAGGACATATTCATAATTCCTGCAAAGTTCTACAGCATTTGAGGTTGGCTGCAAAAGGGACATAGTACCTTTAAAGTACTAGGATTTCAAACTGGCAAGGACACAAAATCACTTTCAAAGTGACTTTATTAGTTAGCATGCAGTACAGTCAGAAACAATGACACAGTTGGCAAAGTAGCAAATTTTCTCTTTCAGCAATAAAAACTAATACTCTGCTTCAAATAAGCTTCGCTCAAATTCTAAATATGGGCAAGTGCTAAACTTAGCAACAAGAGAATGATAATGGTTTTGCAATGGAAACCTCCTCAAAGGTTCATGATCAAACAAACAGCTACATCTTCATTTGCAAAAACCCTGATAGTTAGCATGGTTAAGTTCAAACTCAGGCCAAACATTCCAATCCATTTTTTTTCTTCTACCAGACTGCCAGCCTGGCCTTGTTTTGAATAAAGATCAAAGTAAACTGAATTTTCCCTCACAAATAGCTCTCTTTTCAAACATCTGGGTCTTGTAAAGTTCAGGGAACTTTCCTACGCTTAATCCTGATTGATAGCTTAGCATGGTTAGCATCAAAACAAGTAGTTTTCCTGTTTGAAAGAGGTCACTTTTTTTCTTTCACTTCTCCTCAAACAATTAGATCTGTAAATACCTGCTATATCTACCACTGGCACGTGTGAGCATACAATAGCATTATTTATTCTTATTTGAAATAGTAATAGAATATAAAGCATGCTTTAAAAAATACCCCCTGAAGGGAAATATCATCCAAATCAATAAAATGTACTTTTTATTTGAATCAAAGCTTTTATGAAACAAGATATATCATTAGTTACCGGCCCACAGGAGTATTGTAATACTGACTGAAGCATCAAAAGAAACGCAGCTTTATGGGTGGCCGCTGGAATTCCATCAATAATTGAATTACTCTCTATCCACGTTAATTTTATCACCATCATTATAATCATTATGAATTCTTTTCTTTTTTAATGAAGAGGTTATGAATAGTTCAAGCAAAAATCCAAAATGACTCCAGGTTCAAGGGTTAAAGACGAATA
>BEXV01000147.1:95274-106426 GCA_003118195.1 Hemicentrotus pulcherrimus | reverse complement strand
CCCCCCCCCCCATTTGTTTAGATACCGGTAAGCAAAATAAGAATAAAATTGACATTTCAATTAAAATTGGTATAGCATGGATTGAATACATTTTGATTGTATACGTTTTAAAATGCGTACACTCCGTGTACAATGTAGGCACATCGAGCCAGAAATGACCGGCTCACTATCTGTTACTTGATGATATACTGAATGAAACAAAAAGTGTGAAACAATGTTGTGAAATGCTACATGTACCCATACATAGATGCTTCAGTTACAACATGTGGATATACATGTACTGTATACACTGCATCTTCATTGACCCTAATAAATCTTAAAGAGAAACTCCAGTACTGATAAAAAAAAAGAAAATTAATTTTCACAGAATCAAACGAAACTTACACTGAATGTTCAAGATTACATGTGCCAAACAATTTTGGAAGAAAATGTATACTGGCTGAGTAATGAGCATAGAAAGACAAGGATATCAAGGTAGTACCAACCCCGACACCATGTGTGTTGTCCCATATATAGCTTTCTGTGTACATGTACAGTGCTTGTTACTTTACCAAGACTCGGTCAAATTTATTATGATTTTGATGACTCCAGAACCTTGCAGCGCACACCAATACTTACATGTACATGCTACATGATCAACTGTTTCTGATCCTTTCCACACCTTTTCTTTCACAATGCAATCGCATTACCAGTACTAAAGTTTAGCTTTAATGAACTGGCAACTTAAATCTGGTATACCATAAACATAATCTATGTGTACCGTTTATCGTCTGTTAGGTGCCAACGTGGCATTAACTCTGTCTTGAAGTAAAGGAGTAATGCCCTTCTGGCTCTCAATGGATAGTTACATGTATGATCATGGGATGTACATTTATAACAATATGCTTATGCAATATAAATCATTTATTAGTTCTTATAGAACCGACATTCTAAATAACACATGTTGGTAGATTTATATTATGAAAGCACTGGTCATAAATCATAATCTTTCTTGAAACAATAATTTCGGTTTCAATCTGTTCAAATCTTTATCATAAATTATAAAGAAATTACCAATATCACAACCCATTACCACTATGCACTCTTCCAAAGAGCAATGGTGCAAATAAAAGTTCCTTTGGTCCTACTGCTACGTGTAATTCATAATGTAAAATACATCTTAAATTATCCCTTTGTTAAGAGGAAAGGACATCTACAATGTAGGTTCTGATCTTAATGCCAAACTCTGAGGCCTGAATTCACAAAGGGGGTTTGTCGACAAACCGAGGTTTATGTACGTCATATGACGCGTTTTGACACGTTTTTTACAAATCTGGTTTGTAAAAACGCATCAAAACGCGTCACATGACGCACGAAAACCTCGGTTTGTCGACGAACCTCCTTTGTGAAATCGGGCCTGAAAGGGTAAAATGATAATAAATGTGTACTCTGTTTGTCTTTATCTGCTTTTGGAACNATTGACTTGAATTCAAAGCCAAGTAGTATCGTTTCTCCATCCCTGTACCTAAATTATGTGTTACATAAGCCAGCAATGTACTGCTGTCAGTGTCATGTGTTCACTTGGTATACAAGCTTAAATATGACAATGTGTTGTACATGTACATCTACCAGATGAGACCTCAGTCTTCCTTATATGATTTGGGAAGAAGGGGAGGGGAAGGGTGAAATTTCTTACATTCAAATCCAAGAAAACACAAGCACCTATGGCCAACCTCTGTGTGATTCTTACTTCTACTACACTTCTGTCTTGTATATATTCTTGGAGTCTGTAGCCTGGGAGAAGGTACATCTGAATGATGAGTCTGCTCCTGCAAACCAAACTAGCTGAGCAGGTACAGTACATCTCTTGTAACCCACTTCTTGGGGTAAGGGAAGAAGAAAGGGCTCCATACACAAATGACATTACATTTTCAAGAGTATAAAGCTAATTTATTTTCTAGTTTTTCCTTCTTCTCCAAAGAAATCTTTGTGATACTAACCTTTAATGTACTGTTGTCTTGTCTATTCTTGGAATCGTAGCCTTCAAGAAGGTATCTCCTGGATGTTGAGCCTGCTCCTGCAAACTCTGCTAGGTTGATGTCCACAAACCCACATTTTGTGTATGACTTGCCTCCTTTCACCTCCTGCAAAGACACAAAATCAGACAAGAAAATGAAGAATATTTATTTAACTATAATGATGATATCTGTGTAATAAACTAAAACCAGAGACTTTGGCAAATTGATATCGATAGCTATTTCCACAAACTGCAAAAATTCCATGTTGTGTAAGTTTTGATTTATTATTTTTTAGGCATGAAACTTTTGCATATCTTGACGACTCGCGAATGTAGCCAATTTCAGGCCCCTGAAAATTCAGTGAGAAGTGCCTTCAGACAATGTAGTCAACTGAAGATTCAAAGGATTTTTTGTTTATTTGAGCTCCAGTCAAACATATTGTTCTTTGACAAGGCATTCACCTACATTTGCCACTCTCGACCCAGGGGTAGTCAGTGGTTTTATACCTCCTCTGAAGCTCGAGTCAGGGTAAGTCCCAAAGCTCTTTGGAAGCAAATAGGGGGTTATATCAAAACGTAATAACCACCTACATGTATTTACAAGATCAGAATATGATCATAAATAAACCTTAAACCAAATTGTGATTTAAAATCCTTCCCCATAAATGGTTAAAAAGGGGAAAGTTGCAAGTGTTTTTGTTATTCTTGACAATCTGATATATGAAATTACCTGTTTTCTTAATTTGTATCCTTTTGTGATCATGTGGGCGTAGAATTATTCATGATTAGATCATACACATATATTTCCCTTTTTGCACCATGTTGTAGAGAGGAGTAGACTGATTTCCATAATACATTATGCATGATAACCTTTTCAACTATCTGAGACGAATACAGTATACATGTATCTTTTCCAATCTCTGAATTACATTAATAAATAAATGCATTAATTTGTTTTCTAACTACTAAAAATAGACTGCATTTAAGCTTATCTGCCATAGTTTACAGGAGGGATTAGACCGCTCTGCAAGGTCACTGGACAGGTGGTTATCTCATCAACTCGGCTCTCAGTTAACATAAGAAAAAGAGGATCATGGGGGACCAATGGTCACCGATTAGGCACTGTTTGTTATATAGATGGCGCAAGTAGCTACAAGTAGTGCAGTGGGCCTTTAAAAGTTGGAGGCATTGTCACCTTTTCTTCCCCCAATCCTCCCCCTTTCATTATGAAACATCTATGTGTTTGAGTTAATGAAATTTTGCAACTATTACCACAAGGCACCAACATTTTTATAATTTTTTATTTAAAAAGTTAATCACACCATTCGTGTACAAAAGAATAAATCTAAATCATATTTAGGGGCTTAATTGAATTAAAGAAAAAAATGTTTAAAAATTAAAAAAAGTAACTTTTGGAAAGGAGATGAATCATAATTTGTTAAAGTCATAAAAATCATGGAATAAAATACTGATTCAAATTCAAAAAAAGTTGTTGAGATAGAACCAATTTCATTACAAAGAGTGAGCTTTGAATTAAGAATAAACAAAAAATTACAGAAAATAAATAATCTTACATTGTACATGAGAGGTGATATATTACAGCAAATATTATTTAAAGGGAGAATACAGAAATAACTCACCATCAAATTTGATTTAAAAAAGAAGCAAAAATTAAATTTTGATCCCAACAATTTGATGGTACTTTAAATCAAATATATAAATATCATGTCTAAACTTGTGATTCACTTGAATCTTGGTATCTGGCTCAGTAAACCTAAATGTTCATGGATTTCCTTTTACGCATACATGTACTAGCTTAGGGTTACATTGTCAAGCACAATCTACATCCTATTGATATCATGAGTGAAATACTATCACAAATCTTTCTAAGAATTAGGAAGAGGCTCTTCCTCTAATACTTCTTTGACACAAAGTTGCCATGGATGATTTACACAAATACGTATTTTTGGTACCAGTACATGTGTATGTAGATGTTCATGATGCTAAATATAGGTGTCTGGTAATATCTGCTTAAATTGTGGGTTTTTCTTTCAACATTTTAAGTAAAAAGACAGGTTTTGAACATACATGTAAATGTTTAAAGCAGACTAAACATTTACACTATAATAAATAAAATCAATTAAACTTCCTAGTTAAGCGAGTATATTATTTTATTAAGGTTGACATTTTTTTGGTTTTGTTGAAATTCCACATTTCCTTCTTTTTCCCCTTTTTTTTGTGGGGTATCTTTTTCTTTTTTCTTGGTCATCTCATCAATGAGAACACTTTATGTTCTATTTATATTTCACAGTACAAACCATTGATAATACTGTTTCAAACATGATCCATACGTATAATTACTCCAGTTTAGACACGGATGCATCTAAAGAAGGAATTTAAATCAAATATTGCTTTGTTATACAATATAAAATTACAAAATTTATCATTATTGACTATTTGCCTATTTTGGTGCACACTTGAATTGATATGATATAATTTTCAAATCCTGTTTGTACTTGAACTTGAAGTTATTCACATATCCAAATATAAATCAGCTCTTCAGTGATCAAATTACTTCAAGTGTTTTTCACATCATATTCCATTTATAAAAAATCATGGATGCCTAATGATTATCGCACTCATATAACAGGATGACACTTCAGCCAAACAATGCTAGAGTTATAAAACCTCCATTTCCCTTCTACAGTTATAGAAACTGAAAGTGATGATAAATTATTATTTGAATAATGCAATAACAAATATTTGAAGGACATATGAATAGTGGAAATTGATTGATTGGCAAGGAAGTACATTGTAACATATCACTCACACTTCATAAAAGACTGTGCTAACAAACGAACTGGGAAATGGCTTTCATAGCTTTGCTAACAATATATTCCTACATGCAGTTTCACAATTACCTTTGGTGGTAGATGTAGAATATATATGAAATTTCTAAATATATTAGAAAATGACATGCTCATTTTTTAATCACATTAGGAGAAGCCTGACATTTCAGGTTTTAGTTATGTGAAAAATATGAATATGGAGACATTGTTGGATAACTTGTTTTAAAGGTCGTGTCAACTGAATAGTATATTATTGTGGTTAGCATTCTGAAAAATAATATTTAAAACATTATCTTCAGCAGTAGTTTAAACCACACAATAACATATAGTATATGAATCACAGACACTATACATGTACTTACTAAACAAAGTTTTACATGTGTAAATTGTGTATATCAAATATTTTCTAACACACGGCTGAATAATGCCAAGACATATCTAAAATGCTTCAATGAAAGCACTTGTAAATTGAGACAAAAGTTGTGATTTTTGTTTAATCTCAACAATATAATATCAAATTTTGAGAGCTCAAAAAGACGTTTACTCATATTCAATTAAAATCATATCTGAAGTTCTGAACTTCCTGACTTTATTTTTACTTCAAATTCATTCTCCTGCGATCTACTACTTGGATGGGGATCTGCATAATCATGTAACTTGACCCCCTCCCAACATGCATAAAAACAATGCGAAAATGTAATTAATACTGTAGTACCTTCAAAAAAGATGTACCACTGTACACTGATGTCAGACAAATTATGAGCCTACATGTAGATCTCTCACCATACATCTAAAATCTTTTCTACAAATACTTGATTATCTTAGTAGATATCTTGAGACGATATCATCCTTATCTTTATCAAGATCTATGAAGACACTAAATGTGATATCCTGATCACACTGTGCAGAGCATGACTCACTTTTTTTTAGCATATTTTTTTCTCACTCTGACAGCGACTTTGTCACACAAAACTGAAGAGCTTCAGTTATTCAAATAAACATGTACTGTACATCCACCTACATTTGTATGTATCAGAGAATGTGCCACTGGTGCATAAATGAATAATGATTATATAACTTTCATGATCACATACGGATACCCAATCTTCGTCTTAATGGGTTTACAATTTTGTTCAAATGACCTTTACATGTATCTGCCCATGCACAGATTGTAACTACCGGTGCAAAAGTGGCCTGTACATGTACATGTACATGTATATATATGTAAATACATCAAATGATATGACTGCTATTAAATGTGTCCCTGATGGCATCTGTCCAGGGCAGGATCATTTGTTTTGTAAATAGATAGCAGGTCTTCCCTGGGCCTATTAATGTATATGGTTGGCTTGCAGCTCAGTAACCTAATAGACGACTACTTCCTGAACTAACGGTTGATCATGCTTCATGGCAAAGAGTGTTGTATGATGGCTGAATATGTAGAAGTACAGATCATGTTCATGGCTTGCTGTAAAAAGTAGCAGATATCTAGGCATATACATTCCATGTAGGTTCTCTAAATATTATGTGGAGAGTTTGTAGGTCATGATAACAAACACAAACAGGTTGAACAACAACCTGTATGCTTCTGTCACAACGGTAATTTTCATGCCTTGACAGAATTCTTTACTTCAACCCTGGATCCAACAGCATGTACATTAAGGCTGTGCACAACAGTGTAATGAGATACCTGAGTAAACTCCAAGGCTTACAAGTGAATGCTTAAAGGCCCACTACACTACTTGTAGCTACTTGCGCCCTCTATATAACAGACAGTGCCTAATCGGTGACCATTGGTCCCCCATCATCCTCTTTTTCTTATGTTAACTGAGAGCTGAGTTGATGAGATAACCACCTGCCCAGTGACCTTGCAGGGCGCTCTAATCCCTCCTGTTAACTATGGCAGATAAGCTTTAAATATTCGGACGCCATGTTTTTTAATAATTTTTTTGATTTGTTTTTTTTTGTTTTTTTTGTTGTTGATTTGTTTAATTAAAAAAAATTAAAAATTGTTGATTTTTTTTGTTGATTTTTTTTTTGCCACCACCATACCCCGGGAGCATTCCCCCAGGTCCATCGCCCAAAATGCATGCAGTTTTACTATGAGTTGCAGTTGAAGGCGCCAAATTAATAATAATAATAACAGTAAACAATGCTGTTTTAAAAAACAAAGATGGCAGAATATTTTCTCCGAGCCCAAACAGAAATCCGGACATTTGGTCCCAGTTTCTGAGTGGTGAGTTTGACAGTGCTTGAGTTGGGAAACATTTTTACCGACGGTATCATGCCAGCGGCCGCCACTCTCCCTGGCACGGGAAGGGTCAGCCTGGACAGTGCCAGGGATTTTTTTTTTTTTTTTAAGGCCGAATATTCGGGTACGAGAAATTGTATTTGAGTAGTTGTCAACAGTGCAGGTACTCAAGCATTCGACTGCTCGTCGCAGCCCTAATGTACATGTACATGTACCTATTAACCCGAACCATATCTCTAACCCTTACCCTCAACCTAAAACCTACACTGTAACCCACATGTACATGTAAAACATACTTACAACATTAAACGCTAACCCTATATTACAACAACAACAAAAACAACAAAGTCCGGAGCAATTGTCACCAAAAACATATCACTTTGCTTTTATGCAGAAAGCTTCTATTGATCTCATCCAAAATCTGGGCGATGTTATTTTATTTTTTGCGATCGCAATCTCTCCCATCCCCTACCTCCTGCAAGCTTGAGATGGTGTGTTTACCATGAATCCATTCGCATTGGTGGTATGCTATGCCTAGTACCGGGCATAGGAATTTGGGGATCACGTCATTTTCACATTGTAGCAAGTAGGGGGAGAGCGCATTGCGCTGGTGGAGATTTACAAATTATATCGGCCAGATTCTTGACTACTTCAATCATAAACAATTAAACATTGATCCTGAACTACAACGATTATAAATAGCAACAGGTCTCTGAGCATCATGGAAATCTGATGCCTTTTCATGCAGTATATTGCATCATTATTGTGTAACACTCTTTATATTAGTGAAATATTGTGTCAGCTTTCCGTTGCAATTAAAAAATCAATTACAGTAAACAAAAGTAGAAAATCAATATTTTTTCTATACAGTGAGTTCTGTAGCATAATAAACTTTGCAGGCTGTATGAGTATTACAATGTATGTACATGTAGACCTATTAAAGTCTTGAACATCAGAAGTATAATGATGAGAGTTACATGTACATGTACCGGTACATGTACATGTAGTCTTGAGTACACATTGTATGCTCAAATTTACAGCTACCTGTACCCGGTATGTGAGCTGGAATATTAGCCCTGCAGAATTATCTCTGGATTGAATCCATTTATTTGCAAATTTTAGAAATGAAACAATGTATTATTTAATCGTAATTGATTAAAGCAACTATTAATGGCATCATCTATTCCATTCATCGTTGAGACAACCGGAATGCCATTCTCCATTTCTCCTTATTTGAAGGGATGCCTATAATATCAAAGCAACAATAAAAAATAGCCATGTAATTAGCTGGCTTATCGACAGATAGCATAAGACTCATACGACCAATGACATAGTCACACAGATAGCAAGATTCAAACTCGAAGCTAGAAAAAAGATAGCACTGTAGCATTGGAGATGAGAAAACTAGATTAAGCCAGGGAGAGAGAGTGATACAAATGGAGAGAGTGAGCCACAGAAAAGGGGAGAAACAGAGAGAAGGGGAGAGATTGAGGGATTGAGAGATAATTATTACTGCAACAGGAGGCGCATAGAGGGGGTATGAATAATGTAAATGTACACATTGTGTTATGCTGAGCGCCTATCTGAGAGCGACGGTTGCAGGGAAAGTGTGAATATATCGTACGATGCCGGCCACCTTGAAATTCTTGGCCCAACAGTGTGAGAAATACACACTCTCCGCAAGCAAGAGCGAGAGGAGTTTCATGAACAGCTGTTTGACCTGTTGCAGAGTTGACTTTTTTCAGTTTTATCAACTTTTATGTGAAAACAAAACAGTGACAGCTGAATACATTCATGATGGCCTACATTATAATCAATGTTGCAATGAACCTTCCTTCAAATACAACTTACCGATACACACTTTAAACAGCATTGCCTGTTGGGACTCTTGTCTTGGGAGTGTGAGACATTTTGAGCATAGAACATGCATGTCACTGTCAACACATAATTAGGAGATTTGTTTTTATTTCATTTTTTTGAAAACTGCGCATGGGGGGGGGGGGGGGGAATTGCTTACATACCGGTATGTACATTACATGTACTGTGTGTACAGCATATTGTAAGTCATTTTCCATTAGGTTTGTAATAAGAAATGTTGGCAGCAATTCAGATATTCATTCCTTCATACTGTATACATGTATATGTAATGGTAAGGTAAACCTTCACAATACCTGTGGGGTATGAATGAAATCAATAAATTAAAGAAAAACAAAAAGAAAAGTGTGTCAGTAATGCCTTATAAAGTTGTAACGAAAAAGCTCTGTTTCACTAAATCATTTAATAGCAGAATAGCAGAATTTAAATATTTGTATTGCAATATCTTTAAAAAAAAAGCAATTGATTTATATCTAAATGGGAAAGACATATGGTACATGTACAGTACGTGTACACATGTAACATTGTAGAAATTGCTGCATTGCAAATTGCTCTTTAATTTTCTGTTGAATAAACAGTAACATATCCGGAGACCAGAGTACTTTCCAACATGCATTCCAACAGACCCTCCCTCCCGGCGATGACAACATTAATTTAGACAAGCAGCATGTAGGGACATCACACGGATCATTAACTCTCATCATCTTTAGAAAGTCGTCCCATCTAAAACCACTGATGTCTTCCCAAGCCGCTCTAATTACACTAATGAACAATTTGAGATGGGTCAAAGCCTTCTACTAACGTTCTGTTTATATCCCAGTCTATGTACATGTATGTAGGCAGACCTTTCAGGATGACAGTCTGCTTGTGTTGTAATGAGCATATTTTCAAAATGATCTACTAAAGTTCAAGACAATTCCCATCAGAATATGCATAACGTTTTTTTGTGTTGTAATTCTAGCCATCTTTCTAATATTTTTCGATCCTTGGTGTAAATTGCCTTTATTATTAAATGCTCTTATATGTACCAACAGAATTTAAAAAAAAACACACACAGGGGCTTGACACTAACAGGCCCCTGGGACACATGGGCAATAATTTGTCTACCATCGATCCCCTCCCCCTCCCCCTCCTGATGCGACATGACTATGACCTACACGTAGTACAACCCACCATCTGGAAGTCATGGAAGACTGCTTTTCTTACATGCACCTACAACATGATGTCCCATTCTCAACAGGAATTCTCATCATGCCATCATCATCTTGTTGGCATAGCGATCTATCGTTCAGCATCAACTATTACAGCCAGGGAGATCAATCCCACATTCTAGCACGCACCGAGGAGATTTGTATGTGACATCGGCATCAACACCGAACATACTTCATCCTTTTAACATCAAAGGAATGGGTTAACCTGGTATGGGCTTCAACTGATCTCCGAGATCAGCTTCGATCATGAGATGATGATTGATGGTGATTAATGGAAAAGAAAGTTAGAATCCCTGAGTAATGCTTTGGAGACACAATTGTGATTGTTAGAGATCATTGTTCAGGTTTTTCATTTTGCATAAAACTCATCTAAACTGTTGGAAAAGAAGTTGGAAGTTGGGAGCAATATACATGTAATTACAGTCACAGCTTTATACAGTACACTTCATTTGGTAAACCAAGCAAAAATATATAATGTGCAAGTTTTTATAATCATGTACACCCTGTACAGTATGTGAAAACATCACAAAATTGTATTCCTTTTCTGTTATCTTTCTGTCTATCTTTAATTTTTGAAGAAAAGAAAATACATCATTCCTTTTTGATAACTTTTTCAAATTTACTGTACCATTAAAAAAAGAAGAAATGCCAAGTTGTTTATTCTGCAAATTTAAGAAATAGTCAAAATTTTACCCAAATTCAATAAAGAATGTGTGTTGTACAGGAAATGGGCTTCTGTAGTGTACCTTATCATTGCTTTGACCTAATGTAAGTGAATCTAATAGTTTACCTTTTTATTGCATCAAAATGTTTAATTTAAACAAATATTTGATTATTTTGCTACTTGTAGCTAGAAATCAATCCAGAGAGAACTTAATGCATGCATACTGCATATCACCACGCTACATCACGCAATCAGGCAGGATATAATACGGACATGCCGGTATGACACATACGCTTCCTCTAAAAA
>BEXV01000146.1:359964-375040 GCA_003118195.1 Hemicentrotus pulcherrimus | reverse complement strand
CCCCCCCCCCCCTCCCCGCGTACGCGCATGCTTCCACTAGTCTACTTTTCTTATTTTTCTGCTTTCTTTCAAAGTTTTATAATAGTTGCCTACTAAGGTTGGGTTTCCCTTCAAAGAGCAACTGAAAACTTTTACAAGTCTTTACTTAGTAATGAATATTGGTATCAACATACCTACGACTTTAATACAGGAAAGAATTGCACTTTTGCGAATCTTGAAATGCTACTCGTGTACTACTACTGCTACCACTTTTATTATTAATAAAATTTATGGTTATTATAAGCATAATGATCATTATAATAATTTATTATTATCATTATTATCTATTGTCTACACACTCACACACACACGCACATGCAGACAAATACATATATAGCCTTTATATATATATATATATATATACATACAAATATGAATGTATGCATGACTTTGTAGTAGGTATGATGGGTGTGTTTCTGGATTACTTTGATGTATACATTCATATTTATACAAATATAATTAGGTTCTCAATACTATACATCCCGTTACAAATAGTACTAGTACTTAACATTTCCTTTGCACTCTTTTACAAGAACAAATTGGAGAGAAAACGTGTATTCCTGCGTACTTTACTAAGAACTTTATTTTTTTTTAATTGTGTAGAATCTAAATGGAACTTACAAAGAAACGTAATTCTTAAAAGAAGCAAAAAAATTAGTTGATAGGAAAACAACGACACTTGATTAAAATATAAAGAGAAAGAATCAATAAACAAAAAATATTGCTAGATGCCCTATGTCCGTGTAGCGTCCCTGTCTATGACAGAGACTTACTAAAAGCCAGTAGTACCTAGGGGTTCCATGGATTCAAGTGACCCCGCCAATATAAATATTTATTTTGAGAAACCTCCTTCGGTTTTGCTTGTCAATTTTCAAAGCGAAAAGGGAAACCTTAGCATCCTTGAACAGAGAAAGTCTCTCCAGGTGACCCACTCCTTTCCCCCACATAGGAACAGTTTCTTTGTTTCAATACAAAAAAAAACTGCACTTTTTTCATGTTGAGATCTTTAATCTTGATTTGGCCTCTTCAAAATATGGGGAATAATACATGGTGGCCTAATAAAAATGGACTAGCACGCTCCAAAGAATGTGGAGTCACATTCACGGAAAGAGACCAGAAGGAGAATCTAGCTTCCAGATGACAAAATACCAGCTTTCACATTATTTGGTAGAAGGGATTTCGTTTTAGAGAGCATTTTGTGTTGCAATTTATGAGTTCAAATTTGTTTGTTTTGAATGAAACTGCTTTTTAAAACAATTTGTTTAATTCTATGTCTGTGTGTCGTTGACAAATGAATGAAAAAAGAAAAATGTGTGTGGAATGTTATGTTTGTGTGCTACCTGACATTTATTACAGCTTGACCAAACCTCTGTTATAATACCATTTGTTAAACAACGCAGTCCTACGTCGTTTTTTGCGAGACTGTCAGATGAGGTAGTCAACATTGTTTCATTAAAGGTATGTAGAAAAGAAATACTCGACTAATTTTGGTGGATTTGGTAACGTTTTTCTTCTCCAAAGATTTCCCATCTTCTATTGCCAATTCCACCATGCTACTGGAACTATGCTTGTCCGTTCTTTAGGGGACACCCTGAATATAAAATGAGCCCTTAAAAAGTGAATTTTACACACAAAAAAATAACAAAATATTCAAATTACTTTAAAGGTAAAGACCAGTTATGGTCATGCGATTGCATTGTGAAAGAAACGCAGTGGAATCGATCAAAAAAGGTTGATCATCTAGCATCTAGCATCTGCAAGGTTCTGGAATCATCAAAATGATAAGAAATTTGGCCCATTCTGCGTAAAGTTACAAGCACTATACACATAATGATGTTTATGGGACTACCCTATGTCTCTCACAGACCTTGAGAGAAACAAATTTACCAAATATATGAATTAGTAGGCGGTTTTCCGGCAAATTTGTTATCATCATGTATTAATCAAAACATATTCTTTCACATGATTGGTAATGAGAGCTTCCATTTCATCTTTTGACATTGGGGCGTTTCCAATATTGGTCTTTACTTTTAATTGGGTCCCTGCAATAATTATTAAGCAACACCTTTATTGATATAACACAACAAAAATATAAACCATAAACTATAATTCATACACTATTTGATATACATATGTTTGGTAAATAATTGGATTAATCTAGATTGGTCTTGCAGATAAAATTTATTTAAAAAATGAGCCTCTGCGATCAAATTCGACATCAATTTTTCATAGGATTTCAAAATGATTCATAAAGAATAATTGGATAAATCAATATCTCAAATGGTCTTAAGAATTAAATAAAAAAAACATTTTTCATGATCATTTTGAAATAAATTTGCCATGGGTGTTTTATAGCGATTTGTAGAGAATAATATGATATTCATCTAGTCTGAAATCCATAAGGCCCACATTCTACTTAAATTGGGCTTTATAGCTTTCATTCAACTGAGGTATAAGCTTTTCTTTACTAAAAGTGATCTTAGACACAGGGTCGGGTTTAACTGAATTAGTAGAAATAAATTTTGTCTTTACAATTGTTTTGACATAAATTAGCTATGGGCATAATAGTGATTGGTAGTATGAGTATAATTCTGATTAATTCTCTCGAATTGTCTTATAGATGAAATCAATGAAACTTGAGTTTTGCCTGATGGCGAGTATGCTTCGCCACAGGCTGTTCCCCAGCTAGTGATGCCATAGATAGTCCAGCGACCGTTTATTTCCTGTACCAGTGGACCCCCGCTGTCACCCTAAATAGAGAAAAAAAAGCGAATGAGACATAAACAACACATGTTCTGTTTGAAGTTATATCATAGTTACATATACCGTTAAACAGCAGATTTGTTTGCCTTCTGAGTTTGCTTGTGTTACTGGATTTGAGTAGAGCAAATTGACATGCGGAATGAAACTCATTCATTGGAAGAAGTTCACAAAATCTACAAAATGGTGATAACATTTGCCCGAAATAGTGTGTAGATTTCAGATTTTAGCGGTGCCATACAAAAGTAAAATAAATTTGAGCCTGAAAAAGGCAGACTTTTGTTCTACAGTGTTTATAAATAGTGATGCTGTGTTCTTTCATATTTTGGTGCTGTATTGGTTCTGTATCCTTCTACATGCATGGCATGTATTTTTAATTAACGAAACATGGGTGGACTCATCAGTTCGATGATGTAGGATTTTTTTCTTTAATACCACAAACTTAAGTTTTGATCACAATAAATGATGTAAGATATTTGTCATGGTTTGTTATTTTTTGATGCTCTAATATTTTTCAGTAAAAGTTTAGAAATATTATAAAAATTTCATCTGAAAATACGACCGGGTCGTAGTGATACGTGGCCACATGCCAAACCAACAGAGCCATGCTGCTTCAATAAAAATGATTGTGGACTATTGAAAATAACATTAAAAAAGATTGAAAAAAACATGTATGTTTTATGAAGAAAAGTATGACTTACAGTGCAAGCAGCCTGATATCCAGTATCGTACATAGTACAGAACATTGACGGGAAAACACGGAAGAAATTTGTCAAAGGTCTCTGACATATGTTATTTGGTACCACAGGTGCTCTGGCCTTCTGCAGATTACGAGGTATGGGCCCTTCACAAATGGAAGTAAAACGGTTGCAATATATTTTAATTGAGCATAGATGGTAATGCAGATAAACTAAACCAAACAATAGAAAAACAAAAGACAAATGAGATAGCGTCTCCAATATGCCTCTGTTACGATCATGGTTTGAATTTTTCTTGAAATATCACGATAAGAACAAATAGCCTATAGATACATGTTCATTGATCAACATGACCTTTGACCTGACTATCCCAAAATATAATCACTTGTCTCCATATGGCAATACAGATTAGTTTATTAAAAATGTTAAGTTCCCAGCTAAAACAGCTTTGAAATAGTTGATATGGTGATGACAAGGTTATTTAATTACATTCTCTGTTGAGGATTGTGTGGCGTGATTTGTTGTGGATCAATTCGATTCCGATGATTTGAATATTTTCTAGTGAGTGGGATGGGAGGTTGAAGTGTACTGTGTATGGTAATATTCTGTGTTGTGTTGCCGAGTGGAAGTTCTTTATTTCTGATCGTACTTCGCGCGCGCCGCCAGTTGAGAAGGCCTGCGGTAGATTATTATTTGTATAAATTAAATTATATAAGATACATTGAAATTCCCTCAGCTTCCTGTCCAGAGTGGATTTTCGGGGTCTTAAGAAAATTGTTATCGTGTCATTTTCGACCATATTATATTATGTACGTTCTTAGTTGCATGAGCATAAGTTTTTTTTCGTTCTCATCTTTAACAATTAATGTACGATAATATCTTTTTATATTATGCCTTGCAAAGAGTGGGGTTTTCCGTTAAAAATAAATTCGAAACCTAATTCGGTATCCTTACAAGGATGTTCATATATATTCAAAAAATTTCCATGAGAATGGAATGGCTTCATATAACTGTTTTATATATTTATTTCAATGTTGTTTAAACCCATTTTCTGAAATTCGGTGATAGATCTTAATTCACCTTTCCTATCAACAATATGATGTATTTTTATAATATTTTGCAGAAAAAAGGCTTCATGTCGATGTCATCAAGCCGATAGCAATTTTTAGGTCGATCGATGACTTCCGAATTTCAAAGATTTAGGTATTGAGTTTTCAGAGAACTTATACACCTCTGACAGACACTAAAAATGGGATATATAATTGATTTTATTGTAACCTATAGCTTATAATCAAGCTTTCCGTTGATCATATGTAATTCATCAATTTTATTTTTCAGTTCGGATATGGTCTTTAACGTTTAGAGTGTCTGATCACATCCAGAATAAGTGACATATATTTGCGTGTCATCAGCATATACATTGAATTCAGTCCATGGGAAGCAACGATGTCGGTGATAGCGTAATAAAGCATTGGCCCGGCGACTGACCCTTGAGGCACACCGCATCCAATGCTGACAAAATTTGATAATGCGTCCTTATAACCTTTCTAATGTGGGACCGCTCAGACAGGTATAGGATGGCACCCATGCATTTCGGAACTCTATTAAACCTATGGCACCTAGTCCAAAACGATGTTGAAGAAGATCAAGCAAAGTGGCTTGGTCGATATAGTGCAAAAAGCCGAACTGAAATCGAGCAAGATAAGAACCGCCTTTAATTTCTTTGATCCAAAGTCTAAAGAATGTCATTCTGGACACGCATCAAGTGCGCAGTTTCAACACAGTGAAACCGTTTTTAAATTATGCCGAATGTAGAGGGCTGTGGAAATTGTTGTCTGTTATTTCCAAGAAAACCGACATTAGAGGTAGCACAGTGGTTTCAGATATTGAGGAGAAAAATCATACTTCTTTACGTGCGGCGTGACAACCCCGGGTGACCTCATGCATGCAGTCATGACACCGGAGCAGAGACTGACATTAATCGATGTTGTGATCAGTGAGAGGAACACCGAGGCACATCTCTTGGTGAGTGATGTCGGCAAGGGGTCTAGAGGAGATGTGGAAGATCCTCTGACTTCATCCCCAGTGACACTTCCAAACACCACCATTTAAGAATGACAATTTGTCAGGTAAGACAATGGAGAGCACCATATTGTTATGGAGCAACACCTGATCACGTGTGTGTATTGGGTTTTTACAGACGTGTATCAAACAGATATGATCATTTACGTCGATCTGGGATCGACCGACCTTTCGATCCGAAAGACGTGACTCAGTTTCGAATCTGCGTCTTCGGTTGAAACAGTTTGTAACTTCCATTACCGGATTACAGGGGCACGCCACAACGCCACGATAATATACACATAAGTATAAACTTGAAAATTCAATTCCATTGCAAAACTATCTGGCAGCTGTTTATCCGCATTACCATGTAGTGAAGCGGGTGAATTACTATGAGGTTTTGGATTCATCAAATTTAAAAAAAAACTGTGCATTTTGTTGAAAATCAAAAACTATTAAAAGCTAAACAGGAACATATATATGGAATTACACAACGATGAATCATTAGAATTATTGCCAACTGTGGTGTCTTTTTAATTTACATTTTGACTATGAGAGTATCAAGAGCCATCCTATTCCTGGGATATTCCAATACGATAGTTTTCCACATGACAATAAACTATTGTTTAAACTACAATTTTGTCTATACATTTACCAGACTTCAACCTTCTCTCTTAAAGTAATGCTCAAGAGTAAACGTCATTACTTTGTTGAACCTTCCTTTTCATGTACATGTATCGATATTACATTACTTTCAATTTTTCCCATACACAGTGCTTGTATATCATATTTTCTTTCTTCTTTATTCAGTCTTTCTTTTATTTATTTCTTCCATTATTTACAAGGTCCGATTTATGTTAACCCCCTTTCCCCCTTATGCATAAAATACATATCAAGGAATTGTATCTTGTATCATATCCTTTCCAGCTGTTCTATTTTAATCTTTGGTTATCAACTTTATGTTCACTTTGATGTATGTGAATTGTAAAAGCCTCTCTAAAGTGTTAGCCGGAGCCCAAAATTCGCCAAAAATGTCATGGCAAAATTTCACTTAAATTGTATCATTATGTGAAAGAGGATGTCATTTAAAACCCTAATAATATAATGCCCCCCCCCCCCCCCACCTGTTAAATTTCTGCCGCTGCATTAAAACCCCTGAACCTTTGGCGCTGAATTATTTTTTTTCCCTCATGTCTCCCGCACATTTTGATACCAAATTTGATATGAGCGGACCTATGATTCAGGAGTTAGGTGACAATATATCATCACATGTCTATCAAAATATTCAATTCTCACAAATGTGCGTGTGTAAGTATATTTTCCCCAAAAATGTGCACATTGTCATAAATATATTAATGCAAAATAAATAAATAAACATAAAAGAAAACAAATATTACCATCCTATTCAATATACATTCAATCTATCACCATGCTAATTTTCACATTAATTGGACCTTCCTAAGCCGAGATCTTAGGGAGGCATAATGCCCCCCCCCCCCCCCCCCCCCCGGCCGTATTAAGACCTCAAATAGCACGGCCTTTTCGGGTTAAGACACTCTTCTGCAAAGAAAAATATTGATAGAATAATACATAATTTGGGGTTTCTGTTGTACGCAGAAAACGTAAATTATGTATTGTTTTTATCAATTTTCGACTTCTTACACATTTGTTTTGAAAATCCTTGTAGAAATGTATCTTGAATGTTACCCTCTTTCACATTATGATAGAATTTAAATGAAATTTTGCCATCAAATAGGGCTCCCAACACTTAAGAGGGGCTTTAACTTATATCCTTTCTTAGGAAATGAAGCAAACGTATTAATTTGATTGTATTTTTTTTTTGTAAACTTGACCAATTCGTAGATAAAATATTGAAATAAATCGAACCTTACATGGTCTACGGACAGAACGGCGATCGGATTCTTTCAAGCTTCAATAGGACACATGTTCCCCCTTTTAGTATTGTGTACATACTGGGGAATTATCAATCATTGTCCATTTTGAGGTTCGAATAGAGTACTGATATTCCACGTTGAGAAACAATTTCATGCATGATATATTCAGAATTGAACCGGTAATCTGTAACAAATTAATCAATATCGAATTTCTAGATAAAGTAATTACGCAAGTGATGATTGCAAGCCCCCAGAACGGCGCAACGCCTCCAATTCTGTATGCAACTAAAGGTTTGATATTTATCAGTGTTATACTAAAAGTGTTACACCCTGACAATAGCCTCTACATTTATACTTAAGGTTGATGAACAAGTTCAGCATGCAGTCCTCTCGAAAGTAGACAGAGAAAGCACGTGAAAACAATTCGGTGTTTAAAAAGCCATGAAAATGATAACACTGCACAGAATATCTCTGAATCACAAACAATTTCATGCACGAAATACATTTTGGGGGGAAATGTACACGTCAGCCGTAACAAATCTATGAGTACCTGTAGTAAATTTCTTGAGAGACAAAATCAACAGAATGTTAGTGGAAAATATCATTATCAAAGTTTAAGGAGTACCGATATACATGAATATCTTGAATACTTATAATAAAAGTATTGAGTGTTTTTAGTCATTAAATAGACACATTCACAAATAAAGGAATCATCTTCACAAAATATGTATTACAAACAAAAAATAAAAGGCCTTTCAATGTATCATTTGTATCATATTTTATTCAACTCAGAGATGTTGCAAATAAAGCAGAAAGTGATGAATGCATAAATACCTTTTTAAAAGGCCTACTGTCTAATTCTACTTGGCATAATTGCATAATTGCATTGTAAGGTATAATTGCTTTTCCATGTTAAATTTTCCTTCATTCTACGAAAAGGTCTTCTTGGAACCAATCATCTTCATAAGGAAGGACGAATGCAGTTGTAATTTTAAGCTCCCGATAGGTAAAACTGAAGAGACATTGCATAAGTTTTTAACTAATGAATAGAAAGAATACCACATAACTTACTCTGTGTATTTTATGACCTATACAAATTCTATCCATGTGAGAAATGATTGCATGTGGAACAAATATGTTAAGTCTTCCTTTATACCTACAATAGATGCAGAAAACCGTATTATCATGGCAACATTTTTGCAGGATACAAATCCATAAACATATATCTAACACTCTTATTTTACTTTGAAATAAATACGACGACTTGAATGATAAATGGAAATTAAATCTGTTACATAATATAAGAACAATTTATATATTTCTGTAGTTTAAACCCTACATATGTAATGAAAATACCACCGAAAAAAGGATAAATGTTACCATTGACTTTTCATGTAGAGAAGAAAAGATGAACCATGAATAAACTTCTGAATAACAATACAAAAGTAGTTTTCTATTTCTCATTCAAATGAAGAGAAGTGTTCATGTACATAAAGCATATATCCTTCCAGTTTTAACCCTACAAATGTAATACAAATGCTATGCAAGATCAAATATTAAAGAAAATATAGGAATTACCACATTTGAATAAATAATAATGCAAAAGTAGTGTTAACTTCTCTTTCAAAATACGGGGAAGAGAAGGAGTTCTGCAAATAAGAAATAAGCAAGTGAAGGTATAAATTATAAATCATCATATGGCCTTCGTTTGTTTAGGCATACAAATGGTGTACAGTCATTAATGAAAAACAAGAAGAAAATGTAAGATAGGTGTCCACTATCTTTAAAGAGACTACTGCAAAGCACAAATGTCTGGACATCATATGCAACAAATGTAATAATTGTAGTTTATATTACAAAAACCTACTCTTTATTTGTTAAATTAGCAAATATCTACACATATTTCATGCCTTTTCACAAAAACAATGTATGGAAGTACTGTTTCAAGAGAATGAAACATATATATATTTTGTAGATATGTACATCATAACATCAGAATAATCAAACTTCAGCAATAGCGCAAACTGAGTTGGCAAATCAAAGGCACACCAATATTTAAATGTTTTAATTGTGCAACGCTGACGAGTGGTACATGTGTAGGTGGCAATTGTGGCTACATCCTACAAGACCGGCACAAGACAAAAGAGCAGAGTTGAGCATGGTTATGTCACAATTCACTGACAACATTGCTAATTTGAGATTTGAATAGTTTTAGTGGACTCATATTTCAGACATTCATAACTTCTCTTACAATTTCTTGGATTTCTTCCAAACTTTCACCATTCTGTTTCTTTTATTTCTGTGCTTTTGCACAAATGAACATTAAAAAAAGGTAGGATGACCCTGTAATGTGTAGGGATTAATATCATTCAGTAAAACTGATTTTATCTTCATCCTCTCTGAAGTACAGCTATTGTCATGCAGATATTTTGTATCAATATCTGCACTCTGGTATCAAAAGTACCAAACTGAACTTGGACATACAGAGCATTACTTATCTCCATGATGACTCGATTGATTGGTTTTTAACCCGGCTCTGTATTAAGCACCAACTGATAGGGATTGACAGTGACAGCTTCACACACAAATAACCAAGATTTAGTCATCTGCTATCATGCCACGTTTGTGTATGCAATTTATAATTCCCACAATACAACATGTTTGAAGTTAAATTCATACATGTAGGATACAGCCCACTAATTAAAGTGGTACACTTTACACCACAGAACTCTTAAACATGTATTTAAGAGTTCTGTGTTTTACACATACCAGTAGATTTACAAACCTTTGATTTGACAAGTATTAAATGACTGCAAATTCAACCCTCCTTAAAATCAAAATATAAAGTGATAAAAAATGTGACATTGTCAGTTATCTTCTTTCTATAACAAAAGATAAGATACACTGAAAATTAAGCATATTATATATAATCGATAGAAGTTAGCTAGTTCCTGCCATACATGTATGTGTGTGTGTGTGTGTGTAGGTTAAGTAATTTATCAACAGCATTGCAGTGGACAGAACGGACAAAACTGAAATGTCTGATTGCCAATCTGCATGTTTATTTTTCCAAGTGCACAAAATATAGGTATTTCTAAGTTAATAAAAGTACCTTTAATAAACCAGTGTACACAGGGTACATTAACCGTTACAGACATATTCTGCATACACAATGGAACTTAAAATGCATAACATGACAAATATTCGTCTAATTTTGTCTATTTAAATTATCACTACCTGCTATATTGATACGTGTACCCCAAGACACTCTTCTGCAAAGAAAAATATTGATAGAATAATACATANCCCAAAAAAAAAAAAAAGAGAGGGGAAAAAAGTACATGAAGTACAGATAATTCAGCTATCATGAACCTAAAACATGAATACAAGTGAAAATAATAATTGTTTTTTATCAAATACATAACAAAGTATATGTATATTGCACCTACAGAAATCATATCATAAAAACATTGGTACATGCAGATCATGGAAGGGTGTATGAATGAAGGTATGAATTTCAAACTTGTAAAAGATAATTATTCATATCAAATTGGCATCAACAAAATGGATGCCAGTGGGCTTATGATTGACAGTGTGCTATGTCTGAAATGTTTGATTTGTTTAATACGACCCTTGCCGCCTGAAAGTGACTCATATCACAGCAAAAGAAGTGATAAAGTAGGACCCAATGCCGAGGGGCACCAGTTGGTCCCTGTGCTAAGCCTATGGTAATGACAGGACTCTGTAGTCAAAAGCTTACAAAATAATTACCTGGTGATTATAAACATGCAGGTAAATGCAGTATGTAATAAACAATACTGGGATTAAGATATGCTCATGAAATGTTGGACAGCTCCTTCAGAAATGACAAAATAAGGAAAAGAACTAAGATATGCGCTGTTATCTTTTTTTTTACTTGTTTCATCAATGTCCACACAATGAATTGGCAATCATTGAATTTCTTATCACTTTGTTTTTGCAGGCTTGCTATACTCATTACTTAATGTTGGAACATTAAGATGCACTATCACAAATATTTGATTTAACCTCTCCTCTGTCTGGCTTTGTTAAGACATAATACAGCGAAACCGAGGTTGTTTTTTTTAATGATGTCCTGAAGTAAAATACTCCTCACGTTTCTGTACCTTATACCAGACAGCTCAGAGCGCTTTGTTGCGTGTGGTTGCTATTCATTTACACCAGGCCTTCTCAACTAGTTTATTAGAAGCGCCAAAACAAAAAATTATTGAGGTTGAAGTGCCAACCTGTATGTTTGGTAACTGTGTTGCGAGGGGGCGTAGCAACCGAGCCGATGCCGGGTGGGTTCCAGGGGGCAAAGCCCCCGGAAGCTAGTGGATTTTAGGGCTTTTTTTAAGGCCCAGATGTGGCATTTTTAACACCTTTTTGTTCCATGAATTATCAATCATAATTTCATATTGATGTGAAAAAATTAGTACAATTCCTGGCTAAAATCTACACTGGAAGTTAATTTATATGTACCTGGTAGTTATTTTGATGCAATAAACACGGAAAATGTCAAACTCAAGTGAAAATCAAACAAACAAAATGGCTTGTTTAAATTTTGGGCTAAACTTGACTGCGACTTTTTGAATTTGCTGAGTTTTTCAATTTCAATTTTTTTTCTTTTTCTTCAATTTTGAATTTTGAATTTTGATTTATTTTTTGCAACAGCCGCGCGCCACTCCGACTGACCGCAAGCGCCACATGTGGCACGCACGCCCTCAGTTGAGAAGGCCTGATTTACACGATCAAAACGACCCGCAGCGGCTGTTTTGTGGCGATTTACCACATCAAGTCTGAATGAACCTTCATAGCTATAACAATTTGTCCACCTCTCTTTACGTCTTGGGCTGCATTAACATCTTACAAATGTCAAAAGGTCACAACATCAGGCAACTGTTATTGTCAAATGTATTTGTCTGTCTATCTTTCTGTCTATTTGTATCTCTCTCCTTCTCTCCCTGATTCTTTCTGTGTGTCTCTCCCTCTCTTTCTCACACATACATAGGTGGAGAGCATACATATAGAGATACATTGTAAGTCTAAAGAAATAAATACAAACGATATCAAATTAATTCACTCTTTCCCCAGCTGCACCATCGCAACATAGTTGCCATTGAGATCTCATGACATTTGACCCCCAAACCCCAAAACAATCCTTTAATCAGTACTTGCAATGCAAAAGCAATAAAAATGGCCCATCTTATTTCTGTCTGAAATCCACACACTTGTAGTCAATACAAATACATAATTGAGAGGTGGGCTGGAAGAGAATGGCAAATGGTTGCTTGCATTGTTTCGGTAGAGACGTGTTTACATCAAACTGTACTCCCATTGTGAAACAAGGAAGGCAACATAATGTAATTCATCCACATAGTGGCTTTTATTAGTCAACAAAATAGTGACTAAACACACATTGCAAGTGCATCTTACATCCATTTGTGTTATGGTAAATCCACTACATGTAGAAATCAAATATATATATATATATATATAAACAATATAGAGAATATACAGTAAGTTCGAAACTACTCGCATAGACCAATCACTGCCATAGATTAACATTAGGTGTAATGCCCCTTGCATAAGAAGCGTCATCTCAATTGCATTATTATCTGTGCTAATCAAGCACTTGAAGGCAATAACAGCTTGTAAACACTAAGCAGTCCAAGGTTCGAAATAAAGTGGATTTGCCAGTGCCCTTGGGTAAGTCATTAATCCTCATCACTGAGTCCCTCAGAGAGGACTTTGTTGGTCTGCTGGTTGCTTAATAATAAGCATACTCATAATTTCTTAGCAGTCAGATGAAATGAATTATCAAACCATCAATACGGTACGTCAAAAGCAGCGCTAGTAGCTATTAAATGATATCCTCCACAAGGCAAATCGTGTGCAAAGGGTACAAGACTACGTACAAGGCGCTGTGTTATCTAAAGAGATGTGAGAAGAGAACAGGGTTCATTCGTGGGACATCTTCAACCTCCAATCTGCCTGCGTTGTTGTTAACATTGCTATTGGTGCTGCAAGCACTACCCGATGCGGCTGCTGTTGGTTCAGTTTCCGTGGCGACCACGGCCGGCTCCTCCTCACCTCCTGTGCTGCTACTCTTGAACAGTGCAAGTTGAATACACTTGATGTGAGTAGCACCCTAGGGATTGGAACAAGCGAAATGAATGGTGGGTTGAGGCAAATAGAAGGATTACAAGTGTGAAGCAGTATGCAAAGAGTTATTATATACAGTGGATAACTCACAGCAATATGAAATTATGAAGGATTGGTGAGGTTCACGTTTCTTTATCTTATAGTTCACAGATACATGAATAAGTAAGGGTCCTTCTTGCGTGCACCTTGATCTTTTCACCCCATCTCTGATATTCATTCATACATAAAATGGTTTGAATTTTACAGTTTCTTTTCCTTTCTATTTGGGGGAGGGGTGATTTACTGCTCATTTTTCTCACCTGTATGAGTGCTCTCTTGATAGCATCATCATTGCTCATGGCCAGGACATACTCCTCCACCATGTCCCACTCCTGGACCATGTTCTCCACCATCAGAAACAGCTCCATCAGGGCCCGGTGTGCTGCGGCCAAGCTCTGGGGGGAGCAGTCTGCACTCAGTCTGTAGTTCATGGAATCCAGCAGAAGCCAGAGAGGCTTGAGACGGGTCAAGTCCACCGGCGGTCTGGGCTTTGCAG
The DNA here is from genome assembly GCA_003118195.1 of Hemicentrotus pulcherrimus. NCBI lineage: Eukaryota > Metazoa > Echinodermata > Echinoidea > Camarodonta > Strongylocentrotidae > Hemicentrotus > Hemicentrotus pulcherrimus. The sequence goes on along the minus strand of BEXV01000146.1, from coordinate 360,869 downwards.
TGGTAGAGGATGGGGGCGAGTCCTCGTTGGTTTTGTCTTGGTGCAAGGGTGTCGATGGTTCAGGGACGGTGGATGTTGAGAAGGTGCGTGGTGGTGACTCAGTCTGAGACGGACTGTGATCGCATGAAATAATGAATTCATAAATTAATGCTCTTCACAGTATGTAATCAAGCCCATCAGAGACCTATTTCACATTTTAGTGTAATTAATTATATTTAAGTATGAATTTCAATTGTGGCTTCAGACCGAAGTATACTTACATGTAATTGTAATCTCCTAAACCGGTCAATGAAGGCTTCACCCAAATAGGTTCATACTATCTATACCTTTTAATGTCTCAGAGCTTTAATATTCTATATAACTTGTTTTTATAGTGGTCTTTTATATAGTATGATATAGTGGTTTTATATTCACTTTCTTTTCATATTATAGGTTCAGAGAGGAACACTGGTACAATAACAACAGACTCTCTTGACACTGGTTACTTTTATATGGATTTGAATGAAGGACACTGCAAGAGGGATTTGTTAGTCTTTATACACAAGTCACCTTGGAATGATTTAAGGGTAAACACCAACTCACTCACCTTGGTATACTAGCAAGGATGCGTAGCAATAGCTGCACGGCCTTGAGGCGACTCTGGCCAACCTGTTTCCTAGCAACCTGTACAAGCCACTCCCACAGCTCTTGAAGAGGTACTTGTTGGGCCAGCTTGGGGTTAGCTAGTACTGTGTTGAGGATCACATAGCCAGTCTCAAACCTGAATGATAATACAAGCAGTATGCAGGGTGAGTGCAAAATAATCTTACTGTTAAGAATTAGTATTAGGCCTAACAAAAAAAGATGTTGTATTGCCCTTTAGGTGCCAAAATAAGGGTCAGTCGGTCAGAATTTTTTTTTTTTTT
>BEXV01000146.1:316098-337170 GCA_003118195.1 Hemicentrotus pulcherrimus | reverse complement strand
ATTTTGTTAGTTATTGTAGTATTAGTGTTGTTTATATATTCAATTTGTTATGATTGTACAAAACTGTAAAGCGCATAGAGAAATTTACAATTTATTATGCGCTATATAAATATACTCTATTATTATTATTATTATTATTAATGTGCTATAATTTCTTTTCCTCACTGAAGGACTAATAAAGTCACTAACACATAACACATGCGCACATTTCACCTTAGTTGTTTGCAATCATTACTGGATTCCACGATCCTAAAATACAAAATGGTAGATTGACATGACCGACTTACAGCATATGACTTCTAGTCCCTCCATGGCTAACTCCACACAGCTCTTCAGAAGCTCTTTACCCACTTCCTCCTGGGATGAAGTCAACGTTCCTGGAAAAAAAGGATAGTTATACTTTTAAAATATTGCTGAAAATCAAGCCCTTATTGTATTAAAACTGGATAAAATATTATCATTGTTTTTTTTCCTCAACCACCCCCCCCCCTTGAGGAAAAAAATAAAAGGGATTCAGGCAGAAGAAAAAAATTGCATCTAACAACATTCCCCCTTTTTGAGTAAGAAAATTGAGGAAAAATCAAGAAGAAAAAAAAAAATTGGGAAAAAAATAAATAATCAGGAAACCAACTAAAATCGCTTGAAAGCGACGGGTTCTCAATCATGATTCTAAATGTCATTATCATGGCCTGCTTCCGGTTTGGCCGATAGTTGACCGTAAACAAATTCAGAAAGCACGCAAGGAAGTTTACCAGTACTTCCTGAGTCAAACTACGCAGTGTGATGAGCGAGAATCAGGGTTGATGAAAATCGCTTGAACACTCTCCCGTAGTAACCATGTTTTTTAGCAGCGTTTTGATTTGTGATTCATGTTTGTGATTTTAGCTTCAAGAAAATTGCTTGAACACACCCTATATACCAGCAAACACGACTAATATAAAGTCTTACCTTGTGATTGTTGGTCATAGATAGCCTGAGCTAGAGACAGAGTGAGGAAGGTGAACTGCAGCCAGGAGTGGAGATGGGTGTAGTTGTTGAGCTGAGCAGAGTACTGGCTCCCTGTATACACTGCAAATTATATAATAATAATAATAATAATAATAATAATACCGGATATTTATATAGCGCATACATCCACCATGCAAGGTGCTTAAGGCGCTCTGAATATTACCCCGATTTGCTAGGCTGCCGATTTCTGCACTCACAGCATTCAAGGAATTCCTTCCTACCGGTACCCATTTGACATCTGGGTGGAGAGTGGCAAATGTAGATTAATGTCAATTATAGCAATTTTGTTTCATGGAAGTCATATATGACGTATGCACATGGTAGAAGTTTTCTTATAAATCATTATGAAATGATGAACGAAATTGTACACTGTATAAAGAAACAGAGCAACATTAGGGTTAGATATCAAGTTATCTGGAAAATAGAATTCCATTAGCTAAAAATCAAACATAGACACCATTTGGAAGGGTTTTAAGCTTAAAGAATGTGTAGAAGACTATGAAATACTACTTCCTTATAGTAATTGACAATTGAAAACTATCAAACTTGTTTACAAATGACTGCACATGGAAATTCATCATAAATCTTTGCAATGAAGATTCATCATAAATCTTTGCAATGAAGATTACTATTTTTTGAGTGATATCCAATGATTAAGTCCACAAGATGTATATTGACTACTTACACACTCTCATCATTATTTCAGTTGAATCATGAAACTCATTGTGACTGCAAAGAAATATACACAAAAAAAACCAATTAGTGTTTTGTTGATTTTATACAATTTTACCCTCTGCCCCAACTGCAATCCTGATAAAGATAACTCCAGTCTATAATAATAATAATAATAATGATAATAATAATTATATTAATAATAATGATAAAAATACAGTGCTTTTTTTATTATAGTGCATATCACTACCATAGTATCACTATGCGCTTTAATAGACAGAAAGATATAAAAGGAGAATTAAAAATAAAAAATGAAACATACAATTATCACTTTACTTTTACTCTTTGTCCATGATTGTAGCAAACAAATCAAATTTGACTTAGATATTCTTAAAGCCCCACCATACTAGTTTGGCCAGGAGGGATCAGACATCCCTCCATGGTAAATGACAGGTGTTTATCTTATCAAATCAGCTCTCGATTAACATAACAAAAAGAGGATCACAGGGGACCAATGGTCACCGATTAGGCATTGTTTGCTACATTGTATGTAGAGGGCGCAAGTAGCTACAAGTAGTACAGTGGGGCTTTAAAAGACTGTTTAGTAAGCAGAGCTCTATAGTATGGGTACATGTATAGTACTTTACAGGACTTACCTTGAAGGGTAGTGTCCCGTGTGCTGGCATCCATAGCAGAGATCAAAATCCTCGCATACATTGCAGTGATAGCGGGTACCAACGATCAGCCCGTGGCATCCATCACATTTATACCTGCAAATTCAAATCACAAAGTTGAGCCGTATTAATCCATAGCTCTATTTATATTAAAGGGATCCGGTAAATATGTCTTAGATCCTTACAAATAATCCTTGATTTAGCTCATGCTGCAATGATAATTACAAACCTTTAGGTCAGTCATGAACCCCATGACAAGCCGATCACCTGTTTGATTATCAAGATATTTATGATTGAAAATTTAGCGTTTGCCAAACGGTTTTCATAACACTGCAGTCTATTGGGGAAAACAAGTATGGTAAAACCGTTCACTCAAAGGTTTCTACTTTTTTGAGGCACTTCTTGATATTTTGAAGCGCAATTTGTTTTAGGGCTTCGATATAACACCATATCACCAACACTGATATTAACACGTAGGGCCCTGCATCTCAGATTTAACATTTTGTTAAACAATCCCTTTAATCAAATGCTTCGTCTACTTGGGAACAATCACTTGAATCCCCATATAATATACTGTACGGTCCTCCTATACATGTACATAAACTACAAAATTATATGTTTTATTATTCCAATTGGTCCTTTTTTTTTCATGTGAGAGGACCCCTATGATGAACAGCAGTCATGCTGATCAAAGTGTTCTATCCAACATGTGAAAAATATATAAAAAGCACAATGGAGACCAAAAAAAAAGGGAAACTTATATACCGGTACACATATACATACATGTACGTGTATACATGTGAATTTCAGATACACATAGAGGATAACCTAGACAAGTATTCATACTTTTGTTATCCCTCGACTTAATTTGATTGCATCATTTTTTACACTTTTATTTTATGTTTTGTGGAAACAAATTCATTTCAAACAAATATTTTAGCATGGGACTGCTTGAATTTTCACACAAGTCACATATTGATGTCAATTCTTTTTATTTTCTGAAATGACAAACTTACATGAGATGGACCAATGGATGATCGTCGGTGTGCTCATCAGGTTTGGCACCTCCTGTAAAAGCAAAACAAGTTCATCATGCTTTAATGATATATTTCTAATGTATTAATTCCATTCAATATAATTTGAACAATGTCCTAATCTGTCCCATAAGAGACGAACCTGCATGTGTACTTTTTTCAGTAATGGATCTCATTTTGACAATTGCAATATAATAATTTCCTCTCTGTTTTAGATTATGATTACTTGCAATAATTGGCTCAACATTTCAAGTTACTTTTACAGTTATTCATCCATCTAATATCATTTAGCAAAATATGTATATAGCTTGAGGTATGAACAACTATGATAACTATATTTCTTATCATTTTAATTATACATGTATATGATCATTCCTGTTTTTATGCATATTTTATGTAATCATTGCATTATTGGTCCTTGGACTAATGCATTGTACATTGTATATGTTGATATTAATAAACTGAAATTTAATTGAATTGAATAGAATTACATCAGTAGATACAAGGATGTGGTATATCACGACATGGACGTACATGTACTGATGGTATTGGAGCCAGGGTATCCAGAGTTTTATATAAAGTCAGAAGGGTTTATAAATTGGGTTCAGAAATCCCTGCAATCCTATTAGTTTACAGCCTGTGAGCACAATCGAATTTGTTTTAATAATTAACAATCCAGTGAGATACGATGGAGCACACTGATGGAAACACTGATAAGTAAATTAATCGCAAAATCCATTTCAAACAAAATCTTGACCTTGACAGCAGTTGTAGCAGAAATCAAAGTCTTCACAGACGAGACATCGGTATCTCTGACCAAGCAGCTGCATCTCACACCCATCACAGGCCACTTGGATGTCTAGACGGTCACAGAAACGAGCTACAAACATGTGCCTTGCCTGCAAGATAATGAATACCAAAGTAATAACCACAATATTCATGATGAAATAACTTGTTCTATATAAGATTATTTGACATCAGATTGCATTAGAAGTAAACTACATTACTTGAGATCTACAATTCGCATTAAAATGAACCAAGTACTCTTAGACTATCAAAGATAGTAAGAAACAAATGCTTTTTTTTCCTTTACATCCAGGGCCCTGTTTTACAAAGAGTTGCAATGGATCCAAATCAATTACAAGTCCACTAATCAATCACAAGTTTGGAGTCCCCTATCTGGCATGAACATAGTTGCGATTGATATCAATCACAAAAAAAAATGTGATTAATCACAACTGTTTATAAGATGGCACCTGATTGTTTTGGCAGAGCAGAGTTTGGTCAAATGCGAAATGGACCAAATGGAAAATTTGGTCAGTTCTCTTGTTTGTGTGATGCCCAGCCATACTTCTTTCTATTGATAAAGTTTGATTCATAAGCTGGATGAGGTAAACTTGACCCAACTTTTTGGCAGAAGGGGGAAGGAGGGAGGGTGACAACTCTTTCTAGGTAGAAAATTGTTATCCTTATATATGTTTCATAATGTACAGCCATACTCCATGTACTTCCATTTGACAAAGCTTGGTCCATAGACTAGATGAGCTTGAGGCAGTCAGGGGTTAAAATAAATTGCTACATTAGGCCAACAACTTCTCTGAAAATAACTAAGATGGTCTATTAAAGTAGCTTTAAAGGGTCAAATGGACTAACTGATATGACTGATTTCAAGGGAGGCTCTTGGTTGGCTAAAGAACTCACCCTTCTCTCCTCCTTGTCTGGAAAGCTGCTAATGTTAGAGAACCAGGTGTTGAATGCATCGTCTCCTTCGCACTCCTTCATCCAATCGTCACACTGCTTGTAAGCCTTCAGCTGCTGGGCATAGCTCAGGTTATCTCCAGCAGTGCTGTCCCTCAGGGTCACATTCCCACTCGCTGCAAATATAAGGAATGGTAGAATTAGTCAATGATATGTATATGTGTCATAGTCGAGTGGTTTAAGCACCCGACTTATAATTTGAAGGTTGTCGTTCGATCCCCGACACGGCTCTAATGTTCTTTGGCAAGACATTTATTTACATTTGATACTCTCCACCCAGGTGTTAAATGGATACCCGGTTGGATGCGAAAGCCAATGTGGTACGCTTAGCAATTTTGGGTAGTTGTCCTAGGGGGTAGTTGACTTGGGGTGGTTATCCATTGGTTGGATGTCCAGGGGGTAGGTGTCCTAGAACAAGATATATTATTACCTGTAATTGAATAAAAATGGAATATTGTTTTACTAATTTTAATGAAAGAGATATATCTATGGAGAAGAAAATCTAATCAACAATTGAATGAAATAGAACTTACTTCTTGCAGCATTGATGAGAAGGCTTGGTGCTTTGATATCAGCTACAAACTGCCAGTCGCTAGGAGACCAGGAGACGTCCATGAGGTGGAGGAGAATGTTCTGAATGCAACTAAATGCTGCTTTGACATCACTGTAAAAGACAGATATGAAAGACAGAAAAATCATACATTGAAAAGTACATCCAAAAAGTATGTTATTACTGATTAATCACATAAATAATAATAATAATAATAATAATTACAGTGCTTATATAGCACCTAACACTTACTTTGTCAGAAGTCTCTAAGCGCTCTACAATAATGCAGCATAATTACCCTGGCTTTAGCAGTGCAGCTGTTACGTGCAATATGATTCCTTTAGCAATATATTTAAAATCTTCATCATGATTTCAATTAGTCATTAATAATTAAATATTTGGCGCTAGGATTTGTTCTGGTATAGATTAATACAGACAATGTGATAATGAAGCATAACATTTTGAAACTTTTTTATCAATTTGTACAATGAATATATATATGCACATGTTTAAAATGCCATTTTAAACACAATTGGAGGCTGTCATTTTTGTTTGGTTTGTTTTAACTCAATATGTAAAATTGTGAAGATGGAGAATAAAACATAATATTGAAATATTTAAACTCACTCAGAGAGTGTGGCTTGGGACTCAGCAGTCACCGCTTCTACAAGCTGTTTCAGGAAGTTATAGTATGCTGCCCTCACTTTGTCTTCCAACTCCAATCCACATCCTTCCAGGCGAGATGCGTAATGTCTGAAAAGTGAAAGGAATATTGGATTGATTATGCCATTTGTGTCACGACTTGTCACTTCCAAATTATTAGGCATTAACGTCAACATATTAATTTTCTCAGTTCTTTTAATATCTAGCATCTATTAATTGCAAGTTGACCACAAGGGACAGTTTGAAAGTACACACAGTATGATCATGTTTCATCATCATCATCTATTATCATCACCATCATCAACATCATCACCACCATATTTACCGTCTTCATCATCACCACCACCAACACCATCATCATCATTATCATTATCACCATATTTACCATCACCATCAATTACATCATCATCACTATCATTTCCATCATCATCACCATCACAATCATTAACATCATCACCATCACCATATTTAGCATCACTATGATGTACATCATCATCACCATCACCACCTACATCATCATCACCATCACCCTCACCATCACCACCAGCACAAGCATCATCGTCCTTATCACCATCGTCATCATCGACATCATCATCACCATCACTATCATCATTGTCCTCATCACCATCATCAACATCACCATCACCATCACCATCATCATCCTGATTTACTTACAGTGCAGAGGATGCACCTAGTTGTCTCTCTAAGAGCATATCCTTCAGAAAGAGTACACACTGGGCATGGAATATGTTGGGCTTGTTGTGCGCCGAGAGGAAGCTACTGGCTAGCTTGTAAACCTCAGACACAGCCTTGGCACTCTGCTCCCTGACCTGAAGTATTAATCTCACCCTAGGGGGTAACAGAGACAGCGGTATGATGAAAGTAATTGAGCAAAGACACAAACAATAATGCTAAATAAAGAGATAGAAACAGATGGGAATGGAAAGGGGAGTGAGGGAAAGATGAAATATTATATAGAAGAGAGGGTGGGAGACAAAGGATATAAGAGAGAAAGAAAGAGTGAGAGAAAGAGAGAAAGAGAAAGAGAGAGAGAGACAGGAATGGAGGGAAAAGGAGTACCGGTACAAATATCAAAACTTCAGAGATAAAATACTCAATGAAAGGCACATCTACTTTAAAGATACATGTACTACCGGTATGTCCCTTTTGGAGCAGACATCAAATTCTGTAGAACTTTGCAGGAATTATGAATATGTCATGTATGTCCTATCTGTGAAATTTAAAACGTCAGCAGTGTCCCAACATTCAAATTATGCAAGAAATCCTGTTTACTTGCTAGACTTCACTGTCAGACACTATTGAGTGACTGAATGGCTTTTATTCTTCTTTGGTAATAACATACATACAATGAGCTGTAAAGGATACGTGAACATTTGTCTACATCAATAAACAATTATAAATATGGTGTAGCTGAAAAACAAGTACCGTTTGTGATCCAAGTGTGGGTTCTTGATGAAGTCCAGGACCAGTTTGAACTCTGGGTAGTACCTCAAGATGGTCTCTTCTTCAGCAGGGCCCTAGAAAATGAACATAAGTATTAATAACAAATGATAAATCTGAGATGCATGGTCCTACGTATTTTCAGTGTATGTGATATGGTGTAATATTGAAGCCCTAAATATATTGCGCTTGAAAATGATCATGAAGTCCCTCAAAAAAGAAAAAACTTTGAGTTATCGGTTTTACCACTCATTTTCAACAAAAGACTGTAGTGTTATAAAAACTGTTAGGGAAAAACAAAATTGATTTCCAATCATAAATTTTTTGACTGACCTAAAGGTTTATTATTATGATTGCAGCACGAGCTTAATCCAGGATTTTGTTTCAGAATCTGAGGCAATGTTACTGAGTCACTTTAAAAGAGAGGGATTGATGTAAATGATATGGGCTTCCTCCTTATTTATGGAAAATCAATAATGAACAGTTATTCAACCAATTCTAGGTTTATGACTGATTACAAGTTTCATTTTTGTTTTGTTCATTGCATTCTACAGACAAAGTGGTCCTGACTACAAACTCAAGAAAATTTCAGTAATATAAACATACAATTTTATTTCATCAAACAAAGAAGGAGTACCGGTACTGCAAAATCACAGTTAAGACACTCATGTTTAACAGCGGAAAAATAATAGGATGTTTAATAACAATTAATTTCAAATCATTGTGCAATTAAGACCATGGTATGAAGACTTTAAAATGAGCACAAAGATAATATTTTTTCTTATTTTTTGATATTTGCTTTACACCAGCAAACACATTTTACAAATCAACATATTCTTAATACTTTTTAAATTGTACAAATATGTAATACTAACAATCAAATATTGAGCTCAGAATACCTTCAGTGCTTAAATGAAATAAATAAAATACTATTAATGATTAATTTGTATATTTGCTCATGTTCATATATATGTATGCATACATTTTTCATACCAAAAATAAAACCAACTAAATGTAACTGACGAATAGTGCAGTACACTGATAAGTTATGGCCATGGGATGTATTTATGTGTTGTCAATCCTGAAATTTATCAAGTGGAGTAAAACACCTTGTCGAAAGGTATGCTGTGCCTTTCACAGCTTTTCAACTGACAAAACGGCAACATATACATGCAAGGAATCATTAATATCAAAACAAGAACAATGCTTACCTGGAAACCTTCAAAGTCTGCAGCAGTACTTGCATTGGACAGACTTCGCAGAGGAAGACTTTTGTTGATCTTCTGTGGTCAAAATTGTAAGAAATGTAAAATGGAAGGAATTCATCTTACCAGAACTTTTCATACATGATATGGACAAGTACTTTCGGATTACTGCTAAGATCTACAACTAAATCTTTATATGTAGGTTAATTCTAGGTATAAATCTGAGCATACTTTTTGAAAGGTGAGCAAACTCATGTACATGTAGTAGGGCAAGGTCAAGTCCAAGCTACTTTGTCAATTGGTGTACCATACATTACACAGTAGTTTTTATGAAGTTTTGAACATTAATAGGTATCCAAAATAAATAAATGTTCATGTATGTCTAGTAAAATGTCACCTCATTGTTTATAATGCATTCTATCTTAATACGTGTCAATCAGTCTTACTGATTTCAAAAATTCATTCCTTATATTTATTCCTTTCAATTTTAAAAATTGCTGATGGAATCATTAACAGAGCAATTATCTTCAAATCTGTTGTTACTTTTACCTTCCGATCCTGTTTCACTACTGGTGGAAATTCTAACAGAAATGAAGCCTTGGCTCTGCACACGTTTACTGCATGATAGGATAAACAAAATGAAAGTCACCCATGTTGTATTGATGTTTTACAAACATTGATGTACAGTACTAAGAGCAAGTGCTTGAAATCAATCAACAACAATTACAGATATCAGTTAGTGCATGTAGATGTATCACATATCAGAATAACTGATTCCAGATTCATTTTACTGTTAATGGTGAGAGTTTTGTATTGTATTTTATATTGAGGTTAGGGTTTATCTTTCTCAACTGTACAATATGAAACACAATGTATACATAAATTATATATGTAACAATGATTTCAACAGAGTAAACAGTAAATAATTTAGATAACAGAAGGAGGCGAAAACCCCAAAAGCATAGCTTGAGTTGGGAACGCCCATTTGATACATTTATGTTGTAGAAATTACATAAATTGCATTAGAAAACCCCATCTCTGTGTTTTATACATGCCAGGGGAAATGAGGAAATGATAGCCCAATACGAGCCTCTACGGTAAAACACTATTGAACTACTGATGTAGCCACCTTACTAAAACAAGACTTACTAATAAATAAATGAAATACATACCAGGTTGATCTGGGTTGAAGTTATCCCTCAGGGTGTTGTTAGGGGCCTTCTTCTCCTCACTGTACACAAACATCTGCCTCAGATTAGCCTGCACGGATAGAAAGCAAATATCATCTTTTGTATAAAGATCCTGCCTATAAATGTTTGCCATCGTATGTATTGAAGGCACTATTTTTATCAGAGTAATTGGCAGTGAAGACACAAAGAATCCACATACTCAAGCTACTATATGCTTGCTGCGGATCTAGGACAACCCCCTCATCCCCCCCCCCCTCCCCCCTGGTCCTGCGGCACAATTACCCCCCTAGGAAACTAGCCCCCAGAAATTTATCCCCCCAAAAATATAATTACCCCCCGACGACGATACCCACCCACAATCTTAAACAGATTCTCTCTCGTTTAGGCCCATGTAGAGAACATAAAATGCTATCCCTTACTCTGCCAGAGTTTGGCAGGAATCCATCAATTGGTTCTTGGGATAACGAACGGGACGTACAGACAGAAAGACGGACGGACGGACGTAAGCATAAAAGTACCACATTATCTTGTAACATTGATACCGATTTTAATTCTCACCAGAAATGGCCTGAGCCCTTCAGCTGTGCGGAAGGCATAGAGGATGTCATCTGTGATGGGGATTGATGTACCCTCCTCGACTGCAAATATGGAATAAAGTGAATAAAGGCTGGTTAGTCCGGATGAAATTCAGTATATCTGGAAAACCTCAGCTGCAATGAATTTCAAATGATCCCGTAGCTTTTGACTTTTCCTATTTTGCTAAGTTAACAAAGATGTTATAACAACGACAAAAAACATGCTAGCTCTAATATATTTGTTAGGATTTAAAAGATCTTGATAGATACAATAATTTTCAGCTTCATATTTATGGAAAAATTGTCAAGGGAAGAAGGGGTAAAAATTAAATTCACAAGACAAACAATTCATTTGAGTAAAGAGTAAGTGAGAAAATACATTTGAAACATATTGCAGTAAAGAATACAGATCTAAATGTACATGTACATGTATTCGATCAGGCAAATTTTTCAATGAGAAGAAATGATACCATCAATTTTATTATGCTTCTGAAGCTAGGAAAAGTACAAGTCATGTAGAATAATGAATAGGCATTTGCAGGGAAGTGATCGGGAAGGCCTGTACTCACCATGTGTTTCTATGTACTCCCTGAGTGAACCTGAATGCCACAACAGTGCAGCAAACACAGCGTGGACGGCCCTTGTGATGACCGGTCCACCCATTTTAGGCGTCTGTCCCTTCTCATGGCATTCATGGAGAAAGGTATCCACAGCCTTGGACAGGATGATGTCCTCTGCGTCAGCTTCAGGCTCACTGGAACGGTGGTCTTCGTTGTCCTTGGCGATGGGTGTCTCTGTGGCAGGTTCATCTGTACCCTCGGCAACCCTAACCAGTAATTTGTGAACTTTGCTGCCCATAGCAACCAGGCTCTGTATATATAATGTACATATATATATATATATATATATAATTTGTTTTGTTCACATATACCATATACCATAAGTGATTCATTATTTGTATCTACGAGGTTCATTGCCCTTCTAAACCAAAAGCTTCTACAAGGATGCTTGAAGGGGATTTATGCTTTGGTACTTCAGAAATCATTGATCCTGAATCTAAACTGACATATACATGTATTAAAGCCAAACCCAAAATTTGAAGTGAAACTTAATTCCAATTGCAACTCTAATTCTAACCCTAACCCTATATCTTTGACGATAATAAAGCCAGGAGCAATCTTCATCATACTCACATACACGTACCTGCCAACATTTGAAATTAAGAATTAGGAATTTCTAGCAGGGCATGCCTTCGAAATTAAGAAATTTGTACCCTTTACAGGCGTTCGTACATGAAGCGGCAGTGTAACTGGCAATACGCTGTAAATCTGTTTTAAAAAAGTGAATACAAATTCGCTGCTTGATTAAGCAGCAATTCAACGCTTGATATACCTGAACTCTCAAGTCGCGGCAAATGATAAAACAAGCTTAATTTAGCTTTAGCAAAACAAAACAAAAGCAAAACAAGAACAAAAATCTGATTTTTAATATTTAGTTCCTAAAAATTCAGTAAATCAGAATATTCCAGATAATTCGGAGGGGTTGGCAAGTATGTACTCACCTTCTCTCCTGACAGTGACCTGTGTGGTTTTCCAACACTGTGACCCCCTCTGAACAAGGTCTGGAAGAAGTTTTGAGACAAGAGGGCCTCCCGAGCTTTCCTCTTCTGCTCGTCACTCTCCCAGATTTCCTCCCGCATCTGTTTCTCTGTTGTCAATGAGGGTTAAGGATGTGAATAAGAATTTGTTCATTTGGGTATTACAGTATCAAAGACCAGGAAATTTATAGGACAAGCATACATCCACATGACTTACTTCAAATCTTACTGTTGTTGTGTATTTTCTGTTTCTTAATTTTGTCTTTGCCAAATAAATAAATTATAATAATAATATACCCCTAAGGAGGATCAGTTTGAGCTATTGTCTAAACCATGGTTAAATCCTAAACATGGACTACAATAAGTGTGAGTAAGTGTACATAGCTATTGGACAAGAGGACAAACCCATAATGGGCTTAAGGAAGTTTAAACTTGTGTTTGAGATAAACCTCCTTGAATTAAGACATTACTATGTAGCAACTTATGCTTTATTATATGTCATGTACTCGAGTTACTATCAACTCCACTGTACTTCTTCAAAATAGGGCTATGAACCTTCCAAACAAGAAAGAAAAGGGATATTACATACTATATGTAACCATGAATATAGTTTCTAATGTTATATACAGGATATACTCTCTTGTTATCTCTTCTCATTAGGAGACCATGAGAAAATATCAAGTGCTAATGCCAATGAGTAAATGACAATTAAATGTCCAAATATCTGAAGACTAAAGGCAGGATATTTGGTCTGTTTCACAAAACATCTTGTTAGATAAAGTGCATTTTACAAACATAGTGTCTGCTAAAAGCCACAAGTCCAACATATGATATTATATATAAATTGCTTTCAGGGGTTTAAAGCTCTTCATAATTACCTGATTTGAGAGATAGTATCTGAGAGCAGAGGGTACCGATGAGTTTAGCCAACCCTAGCTGGAGATCGTATAGCCATGGTAGAGACACGTCTGGCTTGCCTTTGGATACAACCTAGCATTGAAGAAGAAAGAAGAAAAAAGTTTGGTACAGATGGAGAAAGTGTGGCGCAATCAGATCATCGTCTGGCTCTCATGCACCGCATAGGTTTGAGTCCCACACTGGGCAGACATCAATGCATTTATGATAGTTGCCGCATTGTGTGTTAGCCTGCGCTCTAGCATTTCAAGGAATTAATTCCTGCTAGGTACCCATTTACATCAGCTGGGTTCAGAGATGCCAACCTTCAACAACAAAAAGTATTCTTAAGAGCAAAAAACAGTATTTTTGAAAAAATCTCTTACCTTAACATCGCCCAATCGAGCAGCTTGAAAAAAACGGCAGTACCAAGTATACGTACCCGGATCAGAGCGCGAAGTGCATACAGTACACATGGGTTGTTCGCAATGTGCGCAGTTTGGGGCTCCGTACCACCATACTGCGTGCATCGTTTAAAGACATAGGTGCATAATAAATACACTTACAACACAAACCCCATGATCGGAAATTAAGAAAAACATCAAATTAAAAAATTTTAAAAACGTTACAAAACATCAAAAAGCATACTGCCGTATTCATAGCGAAAAAACAGAACAAATATGGCGAAAACAGAACAAATATGGCGAAAACAGAACAGTTGGCATCTCGGTCAGTTGAGTGTGGCAAATGTAGGTCAATGTCTTGCCAAAGGACATTAGTGCCGTGTCGAGACTCGAACCGTTCTGTGACATATCCACTCGACCACTATTATAAGATTTTAACAAATGAACTTACATCAAAGCTATATCCCCAGAAGTTGTTGCTGCTGTCTGAATGGAAAAGGAACTGAAGACGTTGACCGCTGTTGAAGGTGACGTTAGTCGGCCATTTATCTGTGCCAACTTTCTGATCATAGCGAGTCTTCACTCCCTTGGAGTCAGTGAACTCCAAATAGTCATACCTAAACAAGGAGAGAAATGGTTAATACAATGAAGCGACCAACTGTATAGGAAGACAACATGTCCAAAAAGACGACATTTTTGTTTGCATGTATAAAACGACCCTTTACTTAAAGACTCTCTGACTACTGAGAATGATCTACTTGTCTCCTTTTAGCAATCTTTCAGGTTTCACAGCAAGCACTTCCCTTTATCATTTTCTTATATTCTATTCATTTATCAGGAATATACAATATGCAACTAACATACAATATATAAATATTGATAAACTGTCCGTATCAATATGTAGGCAAGTATAGAATGAGTTTATCATTGATAGATGTAAATTGCACACCATGTCCGTAAATAGCAAATATAGGATGTCACTGTTGTGAGCGGAATTCCACTTACATGTAGCTCTTAATATAAGCAACAATATTACACAATAAATTCTATTCAGACCAATTTAATTCAATGGTTTACCTATATTTCCATATAATGACAGATATCAAGAATATGAATTGGTGACATGAAAGTGTGTGCACACCATAACATTAATTTTTTTCAAAAATTGTACGTACACCACAATATTCTATTTTTATTCCAAAACTGTATGTGCAAAACAACAGCAATTCAATATCTTTCTATTCTAGAAGATGTACCGTTATATTGTAATTTTATTAATTGCAGGTAAAGGTAATTGTAGATAGATCTTTGAAAATGAAAACGAGTCACATGTTACCTTCTCTCCGTTTCACACTTGGAGTCAAAGGTCACTTCAAAGAGGTCAGCACCAGGGCATGTGAAGATTTGTGTGACATGCTGGTTGTTGTCATAGTTATGAGCTGATTCGATGTGCCACTTCCTTAGGACGACGACCTCTTCCTTAGCACTTCCTTGGACTGGTGCTCCATCCTGTATTAAAGAATAATAATATTGATTACTATAATCAGCATTATCATTTATTTGAAAATAAAACCATGAACAGTGGCCCTCATCCTCATAGGAGGTTTATCATTATATGCTTTATATCTATGTTTATCTTAGTCCATGGTTTAGACAATGATTTAAATTAAACCTCCTTTCTGTTTTCGTGCCATAAACTTCAAAATAGCAAAAATACTTTGCAAGCATACAACATTACAGTCAAGATGTTATAGAGAGTCACATGAATTCAAGGAAAAGTTTGAAATACAACATGACAAAATAATTGCACAAATGTCTCAGACATTCTATTGATCTTGGTCTTCCCCAAATCCATCGCTCTCGTTACCAGCTATGCTCTTTCAAAATTCAACTAAAGACAAACCTATTTCAGATTGCTTACAATTACTCACTGCTTTTTTGTCTTTCCCAGTTTGAATCATGAACATACATTTTTGGAAGTTTTCAGTCTCATCAGCGCCTTTGATTAGGCAACTAGATATTGGCGCTTTATACATTTCTGGATTGGATTGGATTGGATTGGATCACAATAATGATACATTACCCTCTATATAGATATTTATTATCTCTCACCCCCCCCCCTTACATCAATCTCCCTCCTCTCTCCCAAACAGTAATGATAATGGTGGATTCCTGACGGACCTAAAGGTTTATGATTATGATTGCAGCATGAGCTAAATCCAGGATTTTGTTTCAGAATCTGAGGCAATGTTACCAAGTCACGTGAAGGTAATTCCTTTCTACCAGGTACCCTTTTTGTTATGATATACCATGCCTGGGTTGAGAGTGGCAAATGCTAAATAATGTCTTGCTAAAGTGCAATGTCTTGCTAAAGTGCAAGGGCTTGTACCCATGACGGTTTCGTCACAAGTCAAATGTTTAAGCCATTAAAACTTGACATTTCTACCAATGACTTGCCTTTTGGAAGTAGATTGAAAGGTCCGTTTCTAGCTGTCTGATTTCCATAGCCACACTGAGTAGCCTCTGAGCTAGGTGTAGGTATGGCAGATCCAAAGACAGACAGACAGGTAGAAAGACAAACAGACAGAAAGACATACAGACACACAGACAGATAGATCACATGTACATAGAGTCTACAAGTATTCTTAATGACTTGCCTTTGGGAAATGGATGTTGAGTTTTGTTTCTAGCTGTCTGATTTCCACAGCTACACTGAGTAGCCTCTGAGCTAGGTGTAGGTACGGCATATCCATCTCACTCAATAGAGTAACACAGAGAACCTGACAGACAAAAATTGATTGTGAACAAAGATGCATGATGAAGCATATCATTCAATTCTCAACTCTTTATTAACATAATTTCTAAAAGAATAGGAACATTGAATACAGGCATAGTTAATATGATAAATCCATAGTTATACAGTATTTGCATATGGGCAGTAGCGATACAAGCATTACAAGAATAGAAACATTCCATTGTTGTATATCGCATATAACATTATGCAACAACGTCTTTCTGAGCCCCTAAAGGACTTCGGATCTCCTGGCTTTAGCTCTGGCAACCATATAGTGCTCAGTGCATTCAAGGAATAAATCCTACCAGGTACCCACTTCCTTCACCTGGGTCAAGTGCGACGGATGTAGATTAATGTTCTGCTAAAATGCTGTGGCAGGGATTTGAACCCTGTACCCTGTAGTTCAAGTCTAGAGACATACATTGTACTCACTAGACCACAAGACCTCTGCAAAATCATAATAATAATAATAATTACGCTTTTATATAGTGCTTTATCAAAGCGCTTTACAGATATACTATTACCCGGGTCATTGGATTCAATACTTGCCCGCACACAATTTGTGCACAATCTCCACTCCCTGGGGAGCATTCCAGCCAGGCGTTACTTACCATTTGTCTGAATGCAGTAGGGATGAAAGTGTGGATGAGGTCGTTGAGTCTGTTGCTGACACCCTTCTGGTTCTGCAGTAAGCAGAGCGCATTTCGAGCCCAGGAACATTGCATCCCACAATCTATACAAAATCAATCAAATAAGCACATATTGAATTGATATCAGTTAATAATCATATTATTGTCTAAATCAACTACGCTGTTAAAGGTGAAGCAAAGTTTTGGGAATTTTTAAAATTGGATGGATTGTAATTCTTCAAAATTTTGATATATTTGGATGCCCCTGTGGATGTATTATAAGGACTAGAAACTTAGCCCCTAAAACACTTCTGTTTTCGAGAAATTGAATAAATAAGGGTCTGTAAATTTCAAATATTTCAAATAGCGCTTAATGCTATGAAAATCTCAGAATATGCAGTTCTGATATTTAATTTTCAAAAATCAAATCAAAGCAAATCAGTAAATTTTATTCAAGAAACCTTGTTTTAAGGCTAAAGTAATTTCAGTCTTGAGAGGGAGCTATACAACATAGTTTATTATTTACAATTTCATCACTTTAGACTTGATTTCAACCGAGACAACGATCATTGAATATTGTAAAATCGCATATGCTTCCAATATGTTCATTTGAACCAAATTCATAACCCCTTACCAAATCTTTGTATTACCTTTAACATTGATATATGCTACAGAAAATATGTGATAAAAACTTTTAAAATGTATCAAACATATGAATAGTGAGCATGAATTATCACCTATGACATCTACTTGTACATGTACATTTACGTCCAGTAAATTCAAAGGCAACAGTTTATTAACATGCCAGTGAAATCAAATTTTGTATAGCTTGTTTATGCAGGGTAAATCATACATATAAAATGAATTATAAAAGATGATTGTTTTTGCTGCTATACCACAGATCATCTACTGAAAATAACTTTTCACAAAAGGAATGATGCAGAACCTGCACATTTTTCATTCACATTGGATGAAGGGCTCTCATCACGTTTTTAACAATTGAAAAAGGGTGTTTCAAATTTCGTTTCTATTCACCTCTTTTTCTCATCCACCTTTATGACTACCGAACAAAAGTAAGCCTCTTTTTCTCACAGATACTTACAGTCTCTGATGACTTCCCCTGCTGTCTTCTTTAGTTTGCTATCACCCTTGGAGTCTGTCAGACAGTGCTTTGCCCAACCTAGCAGACTGGTCTGTAGGGCACACAGCAGGCTACAAACGTGGGAGGGGCCTGATGGGGGTGATCCCTCTTCCCCCTCCTCTATCAGTTCTGCAAACTCCTTGTAGGAGGCGGAGAGGAGGGTGTCAAACACCATCAGGACAGAGCCTTTGTTGAATTCCTAGGGAGAGGGAGAGGTGTATATATGTTTAACAGCTATATTTATACTATCAGGGCAACTTCAAAGTATTATTGAATTGAATTATACCACAAATAAACAAAAAATAAATAAGTATTATGGAATTATTGCCATAAATTGAACATAAAAATTTTATTTTATTTTATGTTTTGTCTTATTCAAGCTTTCAATGTAATACAGTCAACAGACATACGTTGGTAATGTATGGGACAGAAGACCATGGACTTGCCCATTAAGTTTACACTTTGAGATGAGTTCCCATGAAGAAACTACAGTGGAAGGAACTTCACCTTCTTTCTAAAAATGATCTGTTGCATAATGAATTTGAATAAATATGAATGTTCATGATCTCACCTCTTGTGAGCTTGAAGGGAGTTCCAGCAAGCCACTTGGATCTACAGTGCTGAAGAATCGACAGAGTGATTGGAACACAAGACCAACAGCTGTGTCTTCTCCAGTCTAAACAAAGGAAAATATATAGCACAATTATAAATAAGGACTATGCATCAACTTAATTTGTCCAAACTAGTAATAATATAATTGTGTGTCATTGGACAGTAGAAGACGCTTTGTTTAAGTTTGAAATTGACAATTTGAAATACAGGGTGTAGATAACAAACTAAGTTCAGTGGAAGTTGATCTTTACAAATAGATACAGCAAATCAGACTTACATGAACATTTAGCAACTTTTCTTTGCTAATACACATATCAATTCATAAAATTGTTCCCATACTCTTTCAAATGATTGCATAACTTATCACCATGAAACAAAAACATTGTTTATGTTCAAACCTTATTTCTTATTTATCCGATCTGCCTTTAATTTCCTTAATATTCTTGCACATATTTCGAGACATTTCTGCAGTAGCTGACCTATTTCATGAGATACACTTCAAACAAACATGTTCACATTGTATAATTACTACTTTTTGCCAGAACAAAAACGAACATCATATTAAGGTCCATACTCTTGGAAAAGATTGTCTAACTTACCACCATTGAATTCATCATATTTAAGAGCTCTTCCCTCCTTGCATCCTTCCCTGGAAAAAACACTGCAGCACCTGTCAAGTGGATATAATTATCATTCTTTTTTATTATTTATTCTGCAAAAACAAAAGAAAATCAATGAATACCAAACAAGAGTACGTTTGGAAAAGATTCACATGGATGCCGGGAAAATAAAATAATAATGCTACGATCAGTTCTCAAAATTCCTCTTTGTTAAGCAACAGCACTCTGATATTTTCCTGCCAGATTTCAAGTTTTATGTTTGATCATACATAACAACATGACCACAACTACCAGCCCTCTTTTAAGTACCACAAGAGCAACTACCCGTTAAAGACAATTTAAAAATTAT
Organism: Hemicentrotus pulcherrimus; assembly: GCA_003118195.1. Classification (NCBI taxonomy): domain Eukaryota; kingdom Metazoa; phylum Echinodermata; class Echinoidea; order Camarodonta; family Strongylocentrotidae; genus Hemicentrotus; species Hemicentrotus pulcherrimus. The sequence goes on along the minus strand of BEXV01000146.1, from coordinate 317,340 downwards.
AAATCACTTTGAAGAGTACGCATACTTTCCAAGGGGAGGGGTTTATCACTTCAGGGGAATAGTTTTCTAGTGAGTAATTGTCCTAAAATCATTTAAGACATCTCCTAAGAGATTGAAAAGCTAACCGGTCAAAATGGATTATATTCACAACGTATTTCTGTGTATAAATCTTTTTTTTCTTTTCTTCAGGATAACACCTAGTTTTCTTGCTTAATAACAAAGACAAGTACATGTATATTTTCAAGTGGCACATGCTGTTCATGTGATAACCATTACCATCTAAAATGCTTCCCTCAGCAGCCGCCTTGAGCAGCATCCTTGGGTCCTCCTGCGACCCGTCTCCTCCGTCAAAGCTTGCCAGTTGGCACAGGTGATTGAACAGCTCCCTCGCTTGTCTCTGGTCCAGGCTCGTATCTAATTCCTTGGTTTCCGACATCGGGCTGGATGTGCCAGATAGAGCCATCATCGGTGGGGGCGTGACGGCGGTAGGTGTGGCTGCAGGAGATGGACAGCTGTTCAGTCCTTGAGACAGCATCTCCTGCGACTCCTGGACGTCCACTGTTTGTAGTCCTGGAGTGTTTGCAAGTGTTTCTTGCTGTGTATCTGTCAAGGTCTCTGATTGTGCTTGTGCACTTGCTGGTGTTTCTTGAGATGTCTGGTTGTCCGTTGCTGGTTGATCATCAAATCGAGTCTCTTGAATTTGGGCACCGTGTAGCTGAAATTCTCCAAGCTTTGGGTGATCCTTTACAAATAAGCCACAAATAAAATGTTGTACCTTAGAAATAAATGCACATAATTTCAAGGTCCTAAATTACACAGAGTCCACTACAAACTGCTACCAAAACTATCACAAGGTACATATACTGGTACTTGTGATATTGATTGCAAGTGTCTCTCTATCCCCACATAGCACCATAATGTGTGCTAGTTTGGTTGGCTATTCACAAATTCACTTTTAAAAAAATGATGGGAAACTTGTTAAACTTAAGACACACTGCTTCCTACTAGTGGAAAAGATTTAGGTATGACCTCTGGCTCCTATCTTTTGTGGCTCTTGTTATTGTCACATCCTTCATTTGTATGTGACTGCTACATACCTGAAGTTGAAGATTAGACAGCATTCTAGCCTTGGCTGTCTCCTTCTCTCTGTGCTTGGCTAGGTTGGGGATGCTGATATGAAGCAGGTTCAAACATAGTATCCTGGCATACATCCACTGGTTGTCACTGCAAATATACAAGTTA
>BEXV01000146.1:294251-311018 GCA_003118195.1 Hemicentrotus pulcherrimus | reverse complement strand
AAAAAGAGCCCCCGAAATGGAAAAAAGAGCCCCCGAAAGTTGAAAAAGTAGCCCCCGAAAATTTTCCAAAAATTTAAAATGGAGCCCCCGAAATGAAAAACTTAATTTTTTGCCTGAAATGAAAGTATTCTGAAGGACACATACAGGTGTACAAGACAATTTCTTTCCACAAATAAAACATATCTTACATACATGCAGTTGATCAAAATAACCTTCCATATATTTCGAAAGACCTGTGCCAAAAAATGAAGTTCAAATGTCAAGAAATACATGTAATTCATGTTCACTCACCTTAATCTGAACTTTGGTGATCTGGAATGGAGTGTCTTTTGTGAAGAACATGTTGACCTTGGGAGAATTAGACACATATCCTGGAGAAAAGTGGAAGTATAAGAATCTTATGACTAAATTGCGACAAATTTCCTTAAGACTTGTACCCCCTCCAGGTTGATGCACTAAAAAATAGCTTCCAAGTAAAAAAGCTGCATTTGTATACCTCACTCATCAAGATAAAAATATGCAAAATTTGTATCTTTATATAGGCTCACTCACATATGCTGTGCCACAGTTTACCGAAATATAAAAGAATAAGCCTTTACTGGTGTGTTTTTGTCAATTGAATCAAATAATGCATTGTACCAAGTGAAATAAAGCTTTAAATGTGCATTTTTAGAAGATATTCACTACCTTTTGCAGACCAGTTACCACAAAGGACATTGCTTGGAGCTGTTAATTCATCCTGCTGGCCGCCATCGCAGCCTTCAAGAGACACGGTCAGCTGGGTACCTTCAAGAGGAAAAGACAGAGAGCAAAAAATGACCTTTCAGTGAGACAATTATCAAATCAATCTAAATCCTTTAGTCATTGATATATTTATTCATATACATAAACCATCATCATACATAAATAATCAATAGTATCATCACTTAAATTTTATTTACGTAAATGTATGGATCATTGTAAACTGAATGGAGACATCTAACAATGAAATGTTATAGATTGATAACAGTATTCAAAATATCAATTGAAGCAACTTTGCCAAAAGGGATCAAGAGTGAGACAGAAAGAGAGGGAGGGAGGGAGGGAGGGAGGGAGAGAGAGTGAAAGAGGAAGTCATATAGGATTATATAGAAGCACAAATAGAGAGAGGGGGACAGGAGGGGGTTAAGGGTTTTTAAAAGGGCATGCAGTAAAGAAAGGGGAAACTGTGTAGGAATCTGTGTAGAAATCTTACCATGTTTCTTCAAGATAGAGTCCCTTACTGTGTTCAGGTTCCTCAACATCTTGACAGCACCTTCAATCTCACTGTTTTTATGATCTGCATGAAAAAAAAATATTCATATTACATTTTCATGCCATTCATGTATTGTATCAAATAATGGTTTGAATTCATGACTGTAAAGAGAGCAAATAGTAGGATAGACTGGGAGCAGACAATCCACTCTTGCACACATCCATTTCTCACATTAGAACTATTCAACAAAGACTTTCGTCATTTTTCTCACATTCTGGTGTTTCGTCAGAAGTTGCTAGGCAGCTACTGGTAAACACGATGCACTAGAAAGAAACTTCACTGATTTTTGCGGTGTAAATGCTCGCTCTCAAAATATTGGTGAATAATTCTGGCTTTGGGTCATGTGACTGTCCTCGCTTCACTGTTATCGCATGCAACTCCCACAAAAAAACAGAATGAACTTTAATAACACTGACATTTGTTCATGTTTTTTTTTTCTGGTAGTGTGAATGGCAGTCCACAAAAACCTCATTGTTTTACAAAATGTTTTTTTGGCTGTGTAAATGGGCCTAATGTCATTAACCAAATCCCTCCAACTCCAATTTATCCAATTTGAATTAACAACTCAAATCCAACCTTCCACAATCCAATCTAATCTAACTGAATTACAAACTTGCAATCAAAACCGTCATTTCAACAACAAGGAGTATAATAACAATAATAATTATAAGCATTTCTATAAATTCTATAAATTCTATTCCGAGGCGCATTAATTATTAACCCGGCTTTAGCTCAACTGCCAATACAGCGCTTTACTCCTTACCTAGTAGATCTTGTAGTGCTTTGAGTATGCTGGCCAGGTTCCCTCTGGCTAGTGCAAACTCTAGCAGTATCTTCAGACCTTCCATCGCCATCTCTCCTTTGTCATTTCTATACCACAGAAAGAAAAAGAAATACATACATGAATGTGTTATCAAGGCAATACATGTTTGAGAACAGATATTAAAGTCTGTCTGCACTAATTTGGCCAGGAGGGATTAACCTCCTTGCAAGGTCACTGACAGGTGGTTATCTCATCAAATCAGCTCTGAATTAACATAAGAAAAAGGAAATAGAGGGCGTAAGTAGCTACAAGCAGTGCAGTACTGCTTTAACATTGAGGTTTCATTTTTTCAAGTATTATTGCAAAATATGAACAGAGTCACCAAACAGACCAAATTGTTCAATGTGGTAAAAAAGCAGACTCTATGAACCCTCTCTTCATGAGCTTGCAGGTTTGCAAGAACTATTAGTTGAACCACTTGTTAAAATTACCATTTGAGTTCATCATACCAACAACTTAATAGACCACAGTCTGAAATGCTTTGATAAATCTACCATGCTGAAACAGGGCATTTGGTTTTAATTCTTAGGAGAATATGGAAGCTCAGATTTTACAAGGACTACAACCAACATTTTTCGTAATATGATCAAATTCAAAGCACAAATATTTGTTAAGTGCCTCATTACAAATGATTTCCTTCAAGTGTAATGAAGAATTGTATTCTAATAGTCATAATGTGAATTACATACATGTTTGTCCTACCTAGCAACAAACATGGAATTTCGCATTCTGACTATTGAAAATGGTCTATTATACAAATAATACACGTCAGTGAGGGCATTAGTAAGAATTAACCACACAAGGTATCTTTGCAACAGTCTAACACGTCCGAGTGTGGGTTATTATACGAATGCCCAAACAAAATGATGTGTATTATTTGTTTTTATAAGATTATGTTTTCTTTGTTTTATAAAATTATGTTTTATAACATTAGTTTTCTAATCACCGGTCATTAGCATCTGATAACGACCTGTCATTATCCAAATTACGTTTTAGGGAAAATAAATGCCTGGTCACATGTTCGCTCTCAACCAATCTTTTGATTAAAACTAAAACTTACCTGGCTATATTATGTAGGAACTCTGCAACCTGGTCCAGCACATGTGGGCTGAGGAAGCTTGCCTTGGAGAGCTGCTGGGGCATCAGGGACAGTGGGGGCATGTGGGATAAGGCCATTCTGAGAGGGAATGGAGGGTCATCACGGGCACAAAAAGGATCATAAGTACTGGCAATCCCATATGGGACAAAATCCAAGCAAATCTTTAAAAGTTGATCGAATCTAAAGGCATTGTTTTTCGATGTTTAATCTGAGATGCATGGCCCTGTGTCTTATCAGTGTCTGTGATATGGTTAATATTGAAGCCCTAAAAAAATTGTGCTTCAAAACAATCATGAAGTGCCTCAAAAAGTAAAAAATCTTTGAGAGACCGGTTTTACCATACTCAATTTCCCCAATAGACTGTATTGTAATAAAAACCGTTCGGAAAACAAATTTTTTAATTTTGATTTCCAATCATAAATATCTTGATAATCAGACAGGCAATCAGCTTGTAAAAGTCATGGGGTTCCTGCCTGACATAAAGGTTCATAATCATCAGTGCAGCATGAGCTAAATCCAGTATTTTGTTTCAGAATCTGAGGCAATGTTACCGAATCACTGAGATGCAATACAAATAACTTACTTTGTATGGTTGAGGATAGCACTGCGTAGATGAGGCGCGAGTGGTATAGCAGCGTTTGCTGTGGAAGCCAAGACAGAGAGATACCACATGGCTGAGGCATCTTTCACACTCACTTCAGACTTCTGCACCATTCTAGGAAAACAAACAACAGATCATGAAGCTCTCAAATTTGAATTTTTCCAGTCAAACAGAATATGATTATTCCAGAAAGACACATACCGGGTATTTTTTTTCTTTTTCTAAGAGAATCAACTGCTAGTGGTATAGCAGCGTTTGCTTGGAAAGCTATTGAAGACAGAGATATAACACATGGCTGAGGCATCTTTCACACTCACTTCAGACTTCTGCACCCTTCAAGAGAAACACAACAGATTATGAAGCTCTGACATTTTGAATTTCTCCAGTCAAACAGAATAAGATCATTCCAGAAAGACAGTTTTCTTTCTTTCTAAGAGAATCAACAGTTAATGGTAAAGCACCGTATGCTTGGGAAGCTAAGACAGAGAGATAACACATGGCTGGGGCATTTTTTGTTATGCTCACTTCTGACTTTTTCACCATCCTATAGAATGAAACCACAGATTAGAAAGTTCAGGAATCATTTGTACTTTGTACATTGGAATAAATAAATAATAACAAACAACATCTAGTTGTCTAGCAGTGTTTGATGTGGAATCTAAGACAGAGAGATACACTACAACAAGAACATGCGTTACATAATTTATCAGAGAACATATAATATTTTAATATGTACATGATAGTTTTTATTTTGAGATTCTGCGACCGCAAACGTAAGAAGATGGAGAAATCTTACTTGTATCCTAGGGCTCGGATCCCATGGACCCTGACATCACAGCCTTCAAACTGACATCTCTTGATGCTGATCTGAACGTAAGGTCTGATCACCTTTGCATTCTCAAGGAGAGTGACGTCCCCAGTGATGTGGCTGTTAATGCATGGAGAATGAAGAAGTTATTTGACATTGATTACAAACTAAAAGATATAGACCGGTAGTGGTAAAATTGCGGTTCAAGGGTTTCGGGTGCAAAATATCCATTAAATATTGTTTAAATATTGCCTTCAGAGGTTTAGATGGCAATACTTCAACCTAAATTCGCAAAAAAACAGAAATATATGCCCAAATGTTCAACGTTGAAGGGCATTCGCGATTCCAGGCCGATATCGATATGATAATTTACCAAATATATCAATTAGTAGGCGGTTTCCAGCAAAATTTGTATCATCACATATTAGTCAAAACATATTCTTCCACATGATTGGTAATCAGAGGTTCCATTTCATTTTTTGAGAGGGGGCGTTTCCAAAACTGGTCTTTACATTTAAAACCAGGGTGATGTGACTTTTACCAAAGTCAAATCTTTTTGACTAAAATTTGTGAATATTAAAGGGAAAAAATAACAATGAACTGTCCTGAGAATTAAAAATCTTCTTTAATTTGAGTGAAAGGATTTCAAGTGTTTTAAAGATTACATATGTCTGCATAATTATACATTCTGAACCCAATACATGCAGTCAATAATCAATGTCATGCACCACATGTGAAATTTAATATGCTTTAACCAATTAAATATCTGTCTTTAGAAGAAACAACCTAATTTTTAGAATACAGTTAAACCTGCTGTAATAACCACCTTCATGGAAAGACCACCTGTCTATCGTCAGACAGAGACCACTGTTTCTGCCTCATTTGATCAGGGTTCTTATTAAAACTTAAGTAACCTTTACAGAAAGATCACCACCTTCTAAAGACCCTTGTTATTGTCTCCCTTGAGTAGTCTTTAAACACAGGACTTACTCCAGGACCCATTTCACAAAGCCTTTTTCCAATGACAAATGACAAAAATCAGTGACAAATCTGCTGATAACCAATCAGAAGTAGGGATTTCAGTAGCTTATAACAAAAACCTGTCATATGTCACTGGCTATTAACAATGATATCCAAGATCAGACCCACCTTGCTATCCTGACCTCGGTCACCTCTTGTAACGAGACCGGTGAGTGACCGGTCAGTACTGTGACATGCTGAGGCATGTAGCTATGGTCACCTCGGGCTACATGGATGGACAGGTGCTTGAGACACACCCCTGGCCGCAGCTTAAACCTAACCCAATGGGTGTGGGCGGGGCCATCAGACTGCCAGTAGGTGCTGGGATCACCATCGGTTAACCTGAATAACACAAGCCATGGTAAGGAGACTCCTGTTACTTGTAAAATTCATATGAATTGAAATGCCACTTAATAAACAAAACAAATTTAATTTACAGACTGCAAAGATATTTAGGAACCAATAAACAATGTCAAGTCATATCAAATCAAAAAATGGCTCAAAGGGCTTTACAGTAAATTACTACCACTATATACATGGTTTTAGATTGGGCTGAGTTGCCCAATATGTACATTCAGGCATACCATGACTAAACCATGGTTTGTCAAATTGATATACAGAACCTTGCTGAACCAAACCTGAACATTTTGAGATACAGAATTAGATTCTAACTAATTAATTAACCATTATATCATGTCCCAATATCTATAGAAAACAATTTCTCTTTCATTATCTTAAAATGTATTTTGAATTGATTAATAATTCAAATCTCTCATAATCCATTGTAAAAAAAAAAGAAAACTGTATGCAAGCAAACTAAAGTGTCATACATATCATTTCATCAGACTGAATGATACCATGCTATTTCCTGTTTCTAATTATGCTATCACTGTCATATCTATCACACACTTTCTGTTTCATTATCAGGTGAAGGAATTCATAGTTCAAACAGATGGCAAGTACATGTAGTTCCTCTTCAAACCGAGTTTACCTTTTCTCCCCAACCAATAGCATCTTACATTGGTGTAAGAGTACATGTGAACTTTCATTCATTTGTGTGTCCCAACAGTTTTATTTCCTACAAAAATAAGTTTTGCATAACAACATTGGAAATGAAGCATGTTAAGATTAATGAAATTTTCACACTGCAATAAAGATTGAATCAAATGCAAACTCTAAAATGTTGTGATTCACAAGTTTCTTTCTGAGAACACGCTGTCATTTTCAATTTGAAAAGTTTCATGTCACAGATGTTTCTGGTTTAACAGTAATGAAGTATTATATACCCTCGAAAAACAAAAATTAAATTTTGTTTTCTTCATTTTTGTCCATTATTGCAACCAAGATTTGAAGTTGGATTATACAAATAACTAGATGGAATTTTGACTGCGTGCAGTAAAAAATGATGCCTCCGCCATGGAGCAATTTTACAAACCTCTGCAAGATACATGACCAAAATTGGCAGGAATCCATCGATCGGTTCTTGAGATAATGCGATCACGAGCTATTTTTGTATACATAATGAGCCCTGTGACCTTTGACCTTCGACCTCGTGACCCCAAAATCTAACCAGTTCATTGGCTCTGTTAGATACATACATGATCCAAGTTTGGAGGGAATCCATCAATAGGTTCTTGAGATAACGCGATCACGAGAACGGGACGTACGGACGTACAGACCTACGGACGGACGGACGGACAACCAGAAAACATAATGGCTCCGGCTACTTTGTAGCGGAGGCATAAAAAATACAAACAGATAGGTAACAACGGTAGAAAGGATGTACACAAGGTCAAAGAAAAGGTAGAGTCTGATTTATAATTAACAATATGCTACAATCAAATTATTACAAATCATCAAATAAATGAATGTAAGCTGATGACTAAAAGTTTTTATAATAATTTTATTTAACGTCAAGGCCAATTGCATAAAACTTACCGTTGATGGTAGCTGTGCCATCAATAGCAACTACCATGGTAACAGGGCTCAACAGCCAATCAAAATCAAGGTTTCCGTAGTAGTTACCTTTAGTGGCAAAGTTACCATCAGTGGTAAGTTTTATGCAACAGAAGTAATCAGGGTATGTATGCTATAAATTGAACAGTTAATATTGAAATTACCTTGAGGCATCCCTTGGATTGGTGGAAACTTGGATGCTCTTAAAACATTTGGTGGTGAGCTTCACCTCTCCACCTCCTTCCATCTCAAAACTCTCTCTAAATGCTGGAGGGATGGAAATAATACAAATCATTAAACATAAGGAAAATTATTCAAAAAGTAAAGCTACAAGAGCAAACAACTATAGTTGTATTCTACTGAGGCTATGTAACTGTTCATACTGTTATATCAAGTACAGAGCGCCTCATGGTGGTGGTATGTGTTACAGGGCTATTGTAGAGGACTACTGTGTACTTGATCTCTATTTTTTTTCAATATCCACCAGACTACCTCTGTTCTCCTTGAAGATGCTGATCAAGAATAAAGAGCCTCCAGAAGTTGGTATGAGCGAATCCATTTAAAGTGACTTGGTAACATTGCCTCAGATTCTGTAACAAAATCTTTAGCTCATGTTGCAATGATAATTATAAACCTTTAGGTCAGTCAGGAACCCCATGAATTTTACAAGCCGATTGCCCGTCTGATTATCAAGATATTTATAATTGGAATTCAAAATTTCAAAAAACGTTTTCCCAACGGCTTTTATAACACCACAGTCTATTGGGGAAAATGAGAATGGTGAAACCTGTCACTCAAAGATTTTTACTTTTTTGAGGCACTTTTAGCCCATTTTTTTTAGGGCTTCAATATTACACCATATCACAAACATTGATAACACAAGGGGAATGCATTTCAGATTTGGCATTGTTAAACAAATGCCTTTAAGTAAGGTTACGGGAGAGATCAACTAGGTGTACATGTATATCATCTGTTTCCTCTTTTTCCTAAAGATGCTGTTCAAGTACAGAGAGCCTCCTTGAATTAAGTAAGGGTATGGGAGAGAACTACTATTTGCCTATTCTCTATGTCTTCTTAATATCTACCTGATTGTCTCTGTTTTTCTTGAAGATGCTGATCAAGTACTGAGAGTCTCATTGTGGTGGTATGAGTGAAGCCATCTAGAGAGGGGTACGGTAGAGCACTGCTGGGAGCTCGATTCCTCAGCAGGTACTGTCAGTAAACAGATGATATGGGACGTTTACAGGCATGAGAAAGAAAAGAATGAAATTAAAACAGAAAGAGGTTGCATGGTTCCTAAGGGAAAAACCTCAAGGGATGGTGAAGACATGAATAATGCACAACAATTTAATGACTGAATATGACAACATCATCTTGCATGTTTATGTTTACAGGTAATTCTGTTAAAGCCCATTAAATTATCAGTCATTTCTTTTTTTTCTAGAAATAAAACGAAAGGTTTAAACAAATATTTTTAAAATATTTATAATACTAGAGCACTTGACTTCCTACAGCACATGTAGGTATTTGCAGCTAATGGGTGGTCTGACATTTTGTCCAGGCTTTATTTTGTCACATATTTACAGTTAGGGTTTGGACCATGGTTAAGTTTCATGAGTAAGGGTAAGAGATAGGGTAAGGTAGAGGTGTTGTGGTGTATCGGATATGTCACCAGACTGTGGATCATATGGTTTGTGGTTTGAGTCCTGCCACAGCCACAATGCCCTTTGGCATAACATTAATCTACATTTGTCACTCTCCACCCAGGTGATGTAAAAGGGTACCCAGTAGAAAGAAATTCCTAGAATACCAGAGTGCCTAATTAGTGTAGCTCGGCTTATGACAAGACTAATAAATAATAGCACAAACCTTTAGTATTACAAAGCATTACACAAATATTACAATTATCATTTATCATTAGGGATAGTGTAGGGCCCAGGATAAATTTTTTAAGAAAATGACTCGTATTAGAACTTGACCTTGCAGCATATGTCACATACATGTAGTTGTCTAAAGACTATGCTATCTACACAATTTAAAGACCACACTGTTTTTACCTTGAGAATTCTTTGTCCATGTTGTCCAACACTCTCCCTGTCTGAAGAAAATACATCTATCAGACCTGAAATAATAAAAACAATTGACAAATTATCCACATTTAAGCAATCAGATCCAGTAGCAAATAAGGGTTTAATAATGACCTACGGAAACATAAAAGCCAAGCTTAACACTTATGTTGCTTTCACCACCTGTTTGCATAGTTTGTTTGTATAACCCTCAGTATGTTCTATTTGACTGAAATTATTCTGAGCTATTACTTTTCTCAAGTAAAAGAAATAATGAAAGTGAGAGAGAGAGAAAAGAAAAAATAAAGGAAGGAAGAAATAGAACGCATAGACTTACCTGGTGTGAGAGTGCATGCAGTTAGTATCCTGATAGCATGGGAGAGCTCCCCTCTTAGGTTAGCACCATTGGATGAGCGCAGAGCATCTAGCATCGACTCCACATAAGCCTGCCCCTCTCCATCCACATCAAATTGATCAAAAGCCTGTCACAAGAGAAGAAACAAAACTAACATTTCTGCAAGGATATTCTACATCAAAATCATACAGACTTCAAACAGTCCTTTTTAGGACTCCCAAATCCTCCCCCTCTCTCACATGGTGCAACCACAAGCCTACTGTATATTCTACATATACACAATGTACTTGTATCGGCAGCCTAGCATAACCGGGTAATGTTGGAGTGCCTTGAGGACCTTGCAACGTCGATACGTGCGCTATATAAGAATCCAATATTATTATTATTATTATTATTATTATTAATGACACATACTGGGAATAAAAATCTGTAAATTAAAGTTTTAAAAAACGTGCATTGGACTCCTATTACAATTCACATGGTTTTAAAATCATCTATTTCCACTATACAAAAAATATTACTAAAGTCATTTACCAATCCTTTTAACAAATAATAATTGCTGGATAATAATAGTAGCAATGTTGTTTTTAAAATGACAGACAAATTTTCCTCCGAGTCTACAGAAATCCGGATATTGGCAGCTAGTTTGGTTCTAATTTTGAGCTGGGAGGCATTTTTACTCATGCCTGTGCTCTTACGGGCATGGGTGAGTGTAGAACAGCACAGTGCCAGGTGAAGGGGCATAAATCGCCACTTGGAAAAGAAAAAAAACATGGCTGCTCTGTATACGTGTACGAGTTACCGGACATGTACACGTCACAGCCTTAGTTTAATGTAGCTCTTTTTGAGCTTTCGAGAGCTACATCGCTCACCACTCCCATGTATTATTTTACACTGGTAGATGTTAATGGAGTTCATGATTCAATTACTCACGATTGTACATTCCTCTCGGCTGACTCCTCTGTTCATGAGGACATCACAAAACTGAGTGAGAGAGATGGTTTCCTCGCTGCGTTGGTATCGCTCCTCCAGCCATCGCACCAGGTGACCATGGTGCTGCTGAACCACCGTCTCAGGGACATCATCTCTGTGCAGTAGACAGGAAATGAATACACTGGGTGTACTAACATATTCAAAAGCATGGTACGTATTATTCATCATGTGGATGGACATGTTGTTGTAAACAAAAAATCTTAATTAAATAACAAATTTATATTTTATTACAGTCAAACTTTAATATTAACCATGTAAATGAAGACTGCTTATGGGATTTTAAAAAAGCAATGTGGACATGTGGTCTTTACACACATGTACAGGATAAAATGGTAAGCGTTTCCTCAAGAAACTACGTTCAAGAACAACATAAATTATGGTCTTCATTTCATCATGATATAAAACTGCTAGCAAAATGATATATCAGTCTAGGAGGTAATTACTTATTACAGTAGTTTTCCTTGTTCTTCCTGTTAACTACGGAATTCTTCTTCCCTACTGAATTCTTCTTCCCTGTATTGGCAATGGTTAAATTTACCTATGGTACACAGTAATGTCAATTTGAAAGTATGTGCTGTGTTGAGCATTGGCATCTACATGTACAGACTCATAGATCTACTATGTGCACACTTTCAGTTTCAGTCTTTGTATGTAGATTGCTACTGAACAACCACAATTTGTCATGCACATACAGTATAAATAAAACTTGTTCCTCTAGCCATTCCTGGCATTGGTTTCTCAAGGGACATACATATCATGGTCACAAATCTACAGAATTTACATTTTTTGATAGTTTATTATTGAAGGAAAAAATATTATTTTAAGTTTATAATTGAGAGACCAATGGTGAGAGCAACCAGTAAGGGTTGGCATCTACAGGCTTATAGATCTACTATGTGCACACTTTTAGTTTCACTCTTCGTAGCTTGCTAATGGACAACCACAATTTGTATGTTCATGTACATTGAGTATTCAACTTGTCTCTCATGATAATTATACAGGTCTACAGTACATGTATGTGTACAAGGAAACCAGCTTTTAATACCCAAGGAGACATAAAAGAGGCACATGTGTTTTATAGTAACCCAGCATGGTGTGTATAATACATGTATGGGTCATTCCATAAATTAGGGACCCACTTTGTTACATATTTGGTGTCATTTTTGGTGTCCCTGTTACATAAGGAACCCACACGTATTTGTGGCTCTGAGTAAAGACTTAAATAGTGGAGTGAGATTGTAAAGTGATTTCAAGCATAATATTGCATCCTCATACCTACAATCACTTAACAATCATACTCTACTATTTGAGTCTTTGGTTCCTTATGTAAAGTGGGACACCAAAAATGTCACAAAGTGGGTCCCTAATTTATGAAATTACCAATATGAAAAGGCCTGAAATAGAAAAATACCAGGCCTCAAAATCAGCTTGGAATCTGGCTTCCCTGTGTGATAAATATTTTGATCAAATAGAGATTATTTAAAACATTCAAACAGAAATTAAATTTATTTTTACATCTGTACAGTACCTTATTTTTGAAGCTGCCTCACGTAGAGTCACGTGATCGAAGAGCTGGTTTAAATCAATGTCTCCAAGATTATCAGATTCTAAAAACAGAAAATAAAGAGTGACAAATTTAATACCAAAATATACAAAATAAAATATTCTATGCTTGGTTTCAAGGTATCAAAGAATGTTTTGCACTATAAAAAATTCAGATAATGTTTAGGAGCAGTAGTCTGCTTGGTAATCACTATCTACAATACATGTAAGTTATTAAACCAGAAAATAATATTGCAGAGCCGAATCATAGTTCTGATTGTACTTTCTTTTTTCAATGAAACTTGAATTGAATGACGCTCAAAGATAAGAGATGGAAAATCAAATAATAAACAATCAATATGTAAAGAAAGAAAAATAAATTCATGAAAATATTGTTGTCCAAAGTCCATCTAGATGTAGGATACAAGTGCATACAGGTAGGATTATAAGAGCTTTTTTTTTTTTAAGTTAAAAGTAATAAACAAGGGAAAGGCCCTCTGCGGTCTCATCTGCATTACGCAATTCGATACAATGAAAAATGAGGTTGGAACATTATTCATAGACAGGGTGGTCCATTAGCAGGCCCAAAAAAGATGAAATCCTAGAATATAATCAGCATTTTGAAGTGAATATTGACTAACAATCATCAGAAGAAGAATTTACTATCAGTTGTACCAAGATTGATAACTTTAATGAAATATGAACAAATAACAAAAAATCATTTATTAATTCTCATGTTAAGTTGTGAAAACATAACCCAAGTCTACTGACCTAAAATGACCTTAGACCTTGACTTTGTGACCTGGAATTTGTGTATATGATTTGTAATACTTGAAAACCTTTGGGTACAAGTTTTATGGAATTTGAAAAAACACTTTTTAAATCATGCTAAAAATCCAAAATCTTGATGATGATGCCATAACAAAGTCTACGTTTGCAGACATAAAATCAAATTTGACCTTGACTTTGTCACCTAAAAGACTAATCACATGATAAGTAATACTTGAAGTTCAAGTTTCATGAAATAGGAATTGATACTTTCAAAATTATGATAAAAATTCAAAATCTTAACCATTGGTTAAGTTTTGATGTTGATGCCACCACATAGGCTACCTTTGTTGACCTGAAATGACATTTGACCTTGACTTTGTGACCTGAAATTCTACTCACATGATTGGGGGTACTTGATAACCCTTTAGACAAAATTTCATTGTATTTTCAAAATTATATTAGGTTAAGTTTTTTATGTTGACGCCGCTGCCACCGGAAAAGCGACTCCTATGTCTCGCTTTTTGCTATGAAGGCGAGATCAAAATGGACAATATATTCTTCAATCATAATAATAATAATAATACATAAGATTTACAAGGCTCAAGTGCTCAAGGCGCAGCTTGTGAAAAAGATGAAATATGTACATGTACATGATACATTTATACAAAGAGCAATAAGAAAGGTACAGACGTGAAAGGTTATGGTAATCAATTATAAGCTAAATTAAACAGATATTTCTTAGTTTGTTTCACCTTAAGCTCGATTCGTTCAAATTCTTAACAAATCTTTGGACAAAAATAGAAATCCCATCTAATAATTGAACAAAGAGGATTTTGTCAATAACATCTTAAAAACTTATACAACATAACTTACCAACAGGATGTGTAACTTGTACAGGCTTGTTCTCACAAACTTGCTGCAAATAAAAAGAACATACATGTACATGTAAATAAAAGGGTGAAATATTATGGCATGAAAGAGTTCTTTTTAAGGTGAATGATGAACATGCAAATTTGGATTGAACATTCATGTCTTAATGTTCGTTGGAGTTTGTAAAAGTAGACAATTAAATTTACAATCAGTTTAACTCTGTTTGAGATAATCAATTTGTATTTGTCTTTTCATTATTTGATGCTATAGGTGAAAGAAAGAATTTTTTATCGTAAATTTTCCCAACCTGATCAAAATGACATGCAGAAATAACTTGGCAATGCTAAAAACATTAAACAAGTGAATAAATATGTACAAATACAATGTGGCATTATTTATCAACATTAACTCCAAAGCTGCCAAATGATGGCACAAAATATTAAAAAATGTAATAAACATTTTGTTAGCAACCTGCCATTGGCAATGCTGTGGCGTGTGTTAATTTTTGTTGTTTGAAATGTCAGAGACTTTTGTCAATAATTTTGTTAGCCTACAATGTAGATATTTGGGAGACAATCTTCTATTCGGGATACCAATTTTCTTTGTTTACAATTTGCTGCAAATGGATTAGATCTACCTTGGCTCAAAATGAAAATATGAGCCGATTCCTCAAGAAAAAAAGAAAAAAACTTTTCACAGGTCCCCTGAAATCATATACAAGTTTATTCCTTTTGGTGTGAAGTCTTGCATACATCTCTCGTATTTTGATATGTAAACTTTTGAATGTGTTTCAAAGATTTTAAAATATTTTTTTTAATAGATCTAGTCTATTGTTCTCTTCAAACTTGCTATTGTCTAGATTCTATTAAAGCTCCACCCTAAAAATCCTCCAGATCTCATTCCCCTTGTGACATCATCTGTCAGTCATCAATGAGCTAAGTGGAGCCTTACCTTGGCTCTAGGCTCTAGCAATTAGCTGGCCGTTACCATGCCCAGACTGTGCCCGGCCAACATGAGCAGGCCTCCGCCTAGCGCCCCCCGTGTACTGAGAATCATCTGATCCTGCACAGTTCAGCTCCAGCTACAGACATCAAGCATAGCACAGTGCGCAATCGGATCACAGACCCCCTCACGATCACCAACATGCATGTCATGTCATGGACAGTGCACAACAAAAACTTACCGTTTCAAAATCGCTGTTTTCCTCATCACTTTCACTCCCACTAGCGCTGCTACTAGCACTGCTCCCCATGGTATCCCAAATAGGATAGCCTTTGAAAGTTGACTTCAACAGTAACGTTCCTGATATCGCCTAAATAGACCATTTGAAAACATGTCTTGAACTAGAGAAGGACAAGGGCGCAGACATATTGGATGACGTCATTGATACAAATGTGTATAGTGCCTGAATTGCGCCGCCTAATGACGACGCCTTCGCGGAGCCCCCAACATTAGGAAAAAACTCAAGTAATAGGAAAAAAGTGGCGGAGCCAGGAGTCTTTTCTACGATTCATTAAACTTATCGAAGTCTTTTCACACCTTAATCCTTGTCCGAACTCTTTACATATAGATCTATAGGCCGAAACCAAAAAAGACATTAAAACGACATGATAGTCCGAGATCTATAGGCCGAAACAAAAAAAAAAACATTAAAAACGATATGATAGTCCTAGACCTCTATAAAAAAAAAAATTAAAAAAAAGATTGTCAAATTAACACTCGAGATATAGTTGACAGGACATTAAAAAACACGAGAGTTAGACAAAATCAACAAAAGTTTCGGTCGGGATACCGTGTCAGACGCCCCTAACTCACTTGGGCTAAATTTTGTCCGAAGGCAGAGTCCTTGCATGCCAAAACGGTGCCAATTAACACTATGAATATGATGGACAAAGAAAGCGGACAAAATATACAGTTTCTCAGGTAGACAAAGAACATCCCTTCACGCTATTATGTAAAAGAGGTGAATATGCCGATGTCACACCAGGGCATGTTAGTTTAAACTCTCATATCCCTGGTCACACCTGTTCTACACATTTTTACATAATACAGTGAAGGGATGCTCCTTTGTCTACCCGCCGGAACTGAATATTTTGTCCGCTTTCTTTGTTCACAGTGTAAGTAAGGGATGCACCCCACCCCCTCCACTTATTCAGCCGCCGGCTTGTGAGTCGTTGCGATCAAGTGGGCCCGGGCAAAAAAAAAGTGTACTCTTTGTAGCGGCAGAGAGTGTGTGTCCCGAGAGCGAAATGATTTTCAACGTGCAAATTGCAATATTTGCTAGTAGGCTACCGGTAGTAAGCTTGCTCCTTATTATAGGAATTCAAGTACTCATTTTGTCAGCGACAAAATTATAAGCTGACTAAAGGGGGATCTTATCAGGAGTGAAACTTGAGAAAATCATGACTTGTCAGAAAGGAAAAGGGGGCGCACGTTTCATCTTATCTTACTGTAAAAGGGGTGTCTGACTGAAGTGAGAAGTGCATTTGTTAGAAAGAAAAAGGACACTTATGAAATTTGAAATAGGGCTTATCAAAATTGAATAGGGGCGTTATCAGAAGGGGTCCAA
>BEXV01000146.1:266312-278369 GCA_003118195.1 Hemicentrotus pulcherrimus | reverse complement strand
AAATCAATGGATAAATATTCAGGAACTTTTTGAAGGAACTAGAGAATAGTTAGCAAGAAAAGGACTACATGTTGTCAGTTCAGAGGCAGAAGGGCTTACCTATGTGTTACACTTGAATACAGTACATGAATGAGTTACCAACCTTCTGGCTCAAAACAGACAATCCTACGTTCATGATTACATGCAAGTCACAGTTCATCGACATACAGTGTATATGAGGTCTGCGATTTGCTCTACCAGTATTTGTTATTAAGGTAGCACATGTGTAATTGGAATAGAACTAGCGGTAGTGTGGTTGTGGATATGATTTTCATATACCCGTGGATGAACTGTGACCTACATTTATTAATTATTTAACAATTGTATTATCGTTACATCATCTGTCTGGAGCCAGAAGGTCTGAATACTGTATGAGGTCTGTGGCTTGCTTTATTTGCTAACAATATCCACATGTACATGTACATACATGTACATTATGTATTTGTCATTCTTTGTTTGATTAATAAACCCTTTTTCAATAGAATGTGAAAAAAATCATCACTGCAAGTTTGAACATAATTGATCGACTGAAACAAATTGACCTTTTGAATGTACAGTTTCGTTGATAAGAATTTAGAATTGACCAACAGTTAGAAAGAAAAAAATTATTGACCATTTTCAATAAGAATGATGAGAATTTTTTTTTAATTTTACTGAAGTATCAAGAGGATTGATGTACATGAAATATGGATTATTCCATACCTTTATCACTACCCGTCTATTGTTTCTTCCTTTCACCTTTCGGACTGATGTTTTTAACAGTAATCAACCAGATAATATGAAGAATATTAGATCATTAGTCATCTACAGTATACAAACTACATTTGTAAGTCTAAAAATAGATTTTGTTTGAATGATTGTTTTATGAACAGAATTCTAGGTTTACCTTGAGATTTTGTTGGCTTGTAGCCTGTGCAGATAAAGAAAATTTATATGAAATGTGTATTCAAAGAGAAGGTTGAGTTCTGGGGAGAGGTGAAAAAAACTTTGTGAGCGTTATCATTGTTATTAATGCAATTGTGGAAGAACATCAGAGAGATAAAAGTCCCCTGAAAAGCATGGCTCTTCAAATGCCTTCATATTCTAAATACAAGTAACAGCTTAAAAATGAGCCCCGATTGTCATGCCACATGTTTGTGTAAATGTGTAGTCCCACAATGTCTTTCTGTGTACAGTGCTTGTTATTTTACCAAGACTGGGTCAAATTTCTTATCATTTTGATGACTCCAGAACCTTGCAGCACATGCCAATACTTAATGTATATGCCACATGATCAACTTTTTCTGATCGATTCCACACTGTTTCTTTCACAATGCAATCGCATGACAAGAACTGAACTTTATCTTTAAGTAATTTTAAATAAAGAAAAAGAAATATTGTATATCAAAACATACATACAAGAGAACAACATTGCATAAAGAAATGTCATATACGGTAATAGAAACTAGTTTTGAATAGGTCAGTTGACATGACGGCTGGTCAGTCATCAGTGCACCCCCCTCACGATTAGGCCCGCTCAGTTATTTGTACAATATGCATTCAGACTTCTACAGACCCCTGATTCTTTATTCATTCAAATCCATGCATAAGATGCCTTCTGCTGTATAAAATTTTATTATACAGTCAAACCTGCTTTAGTGACCACCTGACTACAAAGGCCACAATAGTTGTTGCCTTCGAAGATGGTTTCTCATTGAATCATGTACTTTTTTTTTTTGTTTTTTTTTTCTTTTTTTTTTTTTTTTTTTTTTTTTGTTTTTGTTATTTTTTTTTTTTTTTGTACAAAATATCTTAAATGCTCAGACTAGGAAAAATGTAAATCATGTTTCTATATGGATTGTCATATTGCTATACACTGAATTCTGGAATTGTGAATGTATACATGTAGATTGTCCATAAAAGGTCAAGTAAAAAGGAAGTGGGTGTGTGAAAAGTATTTTTTTTTTTTCTTCTTTTCTTTTTTTTTTCTTCTTTTTTGATAAAATATACATTTACATGATACCACTGATTGCAGCTTAACATATCATATTTGGAATATATGAATTTTGTGTCTCGTGACCACCACCCTTTTTTTGCAATGAAGATACAAAACTATTTTTTCTTCAACTGTTGCATTTCTTTAACTGATATTAAATTGTCTATCATAGACTCAAATTCAAACACTTCAAAGAAGAAAAAAATGGAAGCCCCAGACTTGATTGAAAATACTTAAAAATCTCTAAGGAAAGTCAAGTAATGTAAATTGACATTACCATGTACAGGGAAAAAAAATGTACTAGCACAAAGTTTGCCTTGGACTGGCAATATTGAACCATATTACAATGTACAGGTAGTTCAACAACTAAATAAATGACAATTTTTTATATTAGCCTACAGTGTGTCTATTAAAGGTACTACATGTATGTCCCATTTGCAGGCCAAAAAAATGAAAAAGTTAAATTCCAACTGCATTTGAAAGATAATACTAATTTAGAACTTCCCTAAAAAAGTTGGGGCTTTAAAATGTCTTCTAAGTCGGAAAATAATAAATGTTAGTTGTCAAATCGACTTTAGGGCTATCGAGCCCAAAAGTAATAGTCTTGATTTTCAGACAATTGTACCGAGTGGTCATACGATTTACGCTGCGCAAAAATTTAATCTTGGCCATCACAAGAAGTGGGTTATTGATGAAGACCAATGCTCATGTATATTTTACAACTCTTTTCATGTATGTTATTACCAAAGAAGAAGAAAAAAAAAACAGTTAGTTACTCAATAGTGTCTGACAGTGAAGTCTAGCAAGTAAACGAGTTTCCTTGCATAATTTGAATATGAGGACACTGCTAACATTTAAATTTCACAGATAGGACATACATGTACATGACATATTCATAATTCCTGCAAAGTTCTACAGCGTTTGAAGTTGGCTGCAAAAGGGACATAGTACCTTTAAAGTCTTGCAATATTTTGTTCTATACTGGTATTTACAATGTAAGGAATTTTTTTTCTTTCCACATTCTGGATTTTGGGGGAATTACTAGCACCTTTGGAGTGTTTTTTTTTTTAAATCGCTGGTGATTCTTATAGTGTAAATGTTTGTCTCTAAACGATTGTTTTGTTTTGTTTTGTCTTTGCTGCTGACATGATTCCTGTCACGTCCGCACTATCACATGCATAGGAGAGGCAAGTGGCACATATGCACTGCTCACCCCCCTAAAAAAGACTTGGCAAACACCAATAGTTTTTACAGATATTTCCATTAGTTAGTTTTTTAAAAGCCATGTTTTTTTTTTTTCAAATCTTTTTTTTTTAAAATTTACAGTGTGAATCAGCCTCCTGTAGAAGTGAAATATAATATGCTTTTATCTGCCAAAAGTCTGATGATCTGTATGATAATGTTTTTGTAGGTGGAAGAGGTACATTCAAATCAAGGTCGATATTAGAGCTTTCACAGTGGTTGACATTGCTGTTTCTCTGTATTGCAGCTTGTAGTACTGCATCCCTCCTTTGCCAACATTATTATAATGGAATAATGTCACATTTAGGGATTTCATTCTGAGTTTCATCAATTACTCTAGCTCTCTCTAAAAAAAAAACCCTCATGGTGTACATAATAATAATAATAGTAATAATGATAATAATAATAGCCTAATACATGTACATTGTAGTCCACTCCAAATTTTATTAAACCGAAACAGAAATTCTTTTTGCCCAATTGATCGTGAGCCTGGCAGCCACTGAGCAGCGCCAGATCGACATTGCTCTATCCCTTATTATTGAACGCCAAACAAGGTAGCAACAACTCCCATCTTTTAACGTCTTTTGGTATGACGCGGCCGGGGTTCGAACCCATGACCTCCCGGTTGTGAGGCGGACGCTCTACTGACTGAGCCAACACTCCGGTTGTAGTGTTCAATGTACACGTCTTTACCTGTTTTCGAAGAGTTGTGCTTCATCATGATTGTTCTTGGAAACAAATGGCAATGATACATGTAATTTTCTTTTATATTGCCTTTTAGGCGAAATATATATTTCAAAAAAACATGTTTAGCATCCTGTTTTTTCAAAAAAATAGGAAGGAGGAGGCCCCTTTTTTTTCTTTCTTTTTTTTTTGTTCAAAATGGGCGCTCGGTACATTTTCCCTGACAGTCAGGCTGTTTTTCAAGATGGTCGCCAACATTTTTTTTTAATCAGATAAAGATCCATTTTAGCAGTGTTTTTCATGTTTTTTATCTTTAAAAAAAAAATTGGAGACTGCCCCCAAAAGGAAGCGTGCGGGGATGCTAAACATGTATATTTTTTTTAAATGGCCTTAGCACAGCATGTCATTTCAAAGTTCAAGAGTTAATGATAGATTACTTCTCTGGTGGGTTTGCTGCCTATGGCTAGAATTGATCAAACAGTTATTCATCAGGATACCAAAACGAATTACGATTGAAAAATTAAAAAAGAAAAATCTGTTTTACTTTTGTTTTCAAGCTTCAGCAAGTCAAGGCCTTGTACAACTTTGAATCAGACGACGCGCAAGAGCTGACCTTCAAACAAAACGACGTGATCACCCTCACGGGTCGGCCGCACGCTGACTGGTGGGAGGGAGAGATCAGGACTCCCACTGGAACCAGACGTGGGATATTCCCCAAGAACTACGTAAAAGAGTTGGATCCTCACATGCATTAAGACCACTCCAGCCCTGTTGGGGGGGTGGGCTTGAGCCAGCCTTTACCGTGAGCCTGCTGTGACCAAGCAGCCGCCTTGATTCGCTGCAAAAAAAAAGAAGAAAAGAATCAACTGCACTTGCTGATCACATGTAGAGGTGAACTAAGAAATGCAGAAGTTTTTAGAAATTCCTCATTGTCTTTCTGTATCAAATTTCTACATGCTTTGAAATGTCCAAAATAGAGTCAAGAATAAGATGTACAAAGTTTGACTGAGAGCAGACATAGGGATCAAATTTTGAAAATTTTATTTCATTTTTTTAAAATTTTATTATTCTTGTTAATTGCAAATATTATGTTGTTTATGAATGTACTTGTATAATATAAGAAATACAGTGTAGTGTGATCATTTATTCAGTATTTCAAGTTTATTCAATTCATATACATACCTGTATATCACATCTTGATACAAGTTTGACCATGTTATAGGGGAGGAATGAAATTTAGATCACCAATTTAACTTCAAATTGCACGTCACGATTAATAAAATCATGAGGAATGTGATTTTGATATTTAAAGTAAGATGTTTTTTTAATGAAAATCAACAGTGTAGTAATGCTCCTTCTGATAACCAATACCATGTATAAATATCATATACATATAGTATATCGAAAGGTAAACCTTTTTACCTTTGGTACAGTATTTGTTATAGGGATATAATACTTAAGTTTTACAAGTGAGATGTGCTTTGATATTTTTTTCTTCTAAATGACATCAGAATTTGCTACTTTTTTGTAAGTGTTGATGAGGTCTTATTGAATACATTGTTATTTTCTTTTCAGCTAGTCACTTTTTATATTTGTTGTTTGAACCCAAAGAGGATCAGTGAAAACTGTTGATCCTTTTTGGAAACCTCGTAATTAAAAAGAAAAAGCAATTCAAGCCAAATTAAGAATTAATGCTGCATTTGGGCATTGGTTTATTATTGCAATCATGGTTGGTATTAAACATATATCCTTACCCTTTTTCTCAACAAACGAAAATGCTTGCATCACTAACAACCTTTCTGTAAAGACCACATGATTTGTGTTCTCTCCACT
The DNA here is from genome assembly GCA_003118195.1 of Hemicentrotus pulcherrimus. Taxonomy (NCBI): domain Eukaryota; kingdom Metazoa; phylum Echinodermata; class Echinoidea; order Camarodonta; family Strongylocentrotidae; genus Hemicentrotus; species Hemicentrotus pulcherrimus. Next base: position 272,596 of record BEXV01000146.1, on the reverse strand, counting down.
TTGTGTTTCATTGAAAGCGTCATAAAAGGATTCACATGTTTTGTATATATACCGAATTTAATATAGTAGACTTTCAACCCGGCACCAAAGATCCGCTGGAACGGGGGTCGGAAACTACCGGTGCTTGGAATGTTACTTATATGTGTGTTCCTTCTTTAATAAATTGCAAAAAATGGGGAAAAGAAAATGTAAGATTTTTTGGAATAACAAAAGATATACCATCAATGATCATATTACAAAAATAACAAGGGGAAATGATTACATTTGCTTGCAGCCTTGATAAATTTTACCGTACTTTAATCTTCATTTTTGTTACCAGGTTCATGATTTATATGTTTTGATAGTAAGGTAAAGAAAAAAATCTGTATCATTTCAACTGTAAGAATAATAATGATTAGTCAATAGTTTTTAAGAAAGCCAAGTTCATAGAAAATTAGATATTGTCATTGCACGGTCAAAGGTACCATATTTGGGGAGATTTATCAATATGAAAACAAGTTGCTTGTGCCTTTTCTTTTTATACTTGGTGCTAATCGATATTTCATATTTAATTTTCCCTTTCAAACTACCTTATTTTTCAAGTTTACAGTGACTTAAAACCTGAATGGCATCAATTTAAAGGCTTATTTTGAGGCTAAGAATGCTCCAATGACGAGGGGATCTGGGGTGATTTTCCAAATATCCCATGCATTTTTCATCTTGTATACTCGTATTTCCTTCCTATGCCTAGGTTGTTGTTTTTTTCTTTTCTTCAAAATTCCAAGTCCCCATAGAAAAGGAAATAGTTTTAGAAATGGTTGCAAATATATTGTTATCATTCAGACATATTTAATTTTGGTGTCAAAATTAGTACAAGATCTTTGTTTTGGATGATAAGTTTAGGAATCCTAAATGTTTGAAGACAAGTGGCAAATAATAAAACATGATGTCAGCCTTAAGTTCAACCCCCTTCCAAAGTAGACAATCATGTACCGTAATCACAAAATAACATTCAAGTTCCTCTGATGGAAGTTATAAATATGATATCATTGATAACTAATAACATTTCATTTGAATATTAAAATTTCAGAATATAATTTATGTTTCTTTCATTAACATTAAGCATGTGAATCTCTATTTTTTTTGCATGAACCTCAATGTTGAGTTTATTCCCAGCTTCATCATACTGTAACTCTGTGCCTTTAATAAAACATAAAGATAAAGAAAAATTAAAAAACTTAAACCCAGTATTGGTTTAATGTTTTTACAGAATTGATATCCCTGTGTTACCTAAACTGCATTGGGCATTGTTTAAACTGACATACCCTGGTTTGATGGATATCTCTCACCTGTACTCAGTAAATAAACATGTCATAATTCAGCTGTTTCACTCAGATTTTGCATCATACATGTACATGTAGTTGCTAAACTTGACAGAAACTATACACATGTACACTCACTATACATGTATGTAATGAATCCACCAGGAAGTTGGTGCCATGCTTGTTCTGATGACGACGTGAGGTAAAGAATAGGTGAAACAAAATATTGTGACATAAGTATACTGGCATTGTTCACTATTTACTCTACAAGATGGATGTCCTTGAATTATTAGTCAGAGATAATAATCATTCAACCATCACATTGGTGGTAAAAATAGAGTGGTATACATGATATTGCCTGTACGTAACCAGAAGGGCGTTATTAAACTCTGTATAGATGCATATGAGTTAGCACCCTTCTGGAACCAAACAGGCAATATCATACCCGATTTAGAATACAGTGGAGCCTTGCTACAAAGCAGTGAATGATATTCTGACGGTTAGGTCTCATATGAGGTACAGTAATCTGTTCGTAGGGAAATTCATGAAATTTCTTGCGACCAGGGAAGTTGCTTTGTATTTTTGAAACCTTGGTACATTAGGGCTAAAATTAGAACTAATAGAATGAGAATTGGGACTCGCACATCACAGGTTCCACTGTCCTTATTCTGTTTTACGATGTCCTGACAAATCTTTTACGATGTGCTGGGACGATGTGTATTGTTCATCTGATGTTGAGAAATATGTAGAAAATTTCATGTTAACCATTCCCCCAATGCAGCACATACTGTATATGCATGTAGTACTTTGCAGTCATGCACCTACATGTAAACCGTTGTTCAGATACGAGGTGGTAAACCGTTTTCAAATTGTTTATAATAACATAAGCGTAATACTCTTCACAATTCTGTACGTTATAACACACGGCTTAGTGAATACCCATATGACCTACGTTGTGTGCAGTGGGAATTAATTTACACGTTATGACCAAATTGCTGCGGTCTAATGCTCGTTTCAAAATTGTTGCATGCATGTACCGTGAAAGCCCAATAAGCAAATGACAGGTGGAAAAAAAGGGTTGTTCTTCCTCATTACTTGTTCTTTGCTGATAATCATGGCGTACCTTAATTGAAGGGGAGGGCCACCCTGACATTAAGCTGATTTTAATAGAAGCAGAAATATGAGAGGAACAAGCCAGTGAAAGATTGAGCAAAACATGATTCAAAATAAGAAAGTTATGAATTTTTAAAGTTGCGATCGATCAAATTCAAATCCGGCAACTCTGTGACCTATTTTGCGAGGTTCCCCTCCCACATGCTCTGTATGGAGAAAAAAAATGAGAAATTTTCTCTAAAGAAAATGTTCAATCGTACACGCTCCCTAAATTGATCAATGCAATTATGTTTCTATACAACCCCTGTATGAAACAAATTTATTCCATCACTAATGACAAAGAAAATGACAATTTACAACATTTTATGTACACAGCAAATGAGAGAGGACCATGAGGCCTATTTGTTCTTCATTAATTACAACTTCAGAAACTTTCACAGAACTGTTTCTTATTTTGCTGCTTGTATTGAACCAACTAAATATGAACGTGGACTTCCCCTTTAAGTGACTGATAAAGTGTACTAATCACCTTGGAAGAAGAAAAAATCTTGTGTACAGCTAGAATGTGAAAAAAACATCAAAAATAATATCTGGCATGCTAAGGGTTAATGGTTAAGAAGTTTGGAGAAAATAAAGAATAACATAACACCCTGCGCAAGAAACCTAAATCAGTCTTGGGTTCTGTGCGGGCCTTTTCAGTGTGTGTACTAGTCTCTTCACAAGTCAATTTTATGTGAATTGACAGTGTATTTGAATATCTCTTTGTGGAAGCAATATTTTAGAGCTTATATCTTTAATATTGCATAGCGATGTAGAAATCCAAGCATACAAAGCCAAGCATTTGTTTGTGATTACACTTTGAATGCGGAAGAGGGAGGAAGAGTTTTCCTTTAAATTTACGTTGTTTATTGAAAAGGAAAAACAAAGCATTTCCAAATAAGCTTATAATTGTACAAATTATGAGCTGAATAAAAACACATTTTTTGTACATGATCTTGATGTAGCATGTAGAAGGACATTGTAAGCTGAAGTTCACACTCTTATTAACAATTTTGTTTCATTGAATTCCAAATGTTTTTGCTGTAAATATATATATTTTTGAGAATAATTCTTCACTTATAGCTTTAACCAACAGAAAACATTTTTTTTTTTTTTTTTTTTAAAGCTTTGTAGAGTATGTTTCACAAATTGATGTAATGATTGAGAACATTAGAAAAGTGGGATGGAAAATTGGAGTTCATTGAATTTGGCAGATGTAATTTGAGTTTATACATGGACTTTTCATTTTGACAATTCCAGCCTAACGGATATGATATTCAGAACATTTTTGATTAATGTTATTTATGACGGTTTAAAGCAAAATAAAGAGTCCTTAAACACTTCTAATCTACCACTCAAATTAAAGAGCTTGTTGAGCTCTTCTCTTTATACCAAATATGGCACCATGGCACACATATTTCTGGAGTTATTGCCAATTTTGGCTAATGCACACATTCCATGGAACTGCTTATTTGCATTTCTATTAGAATACCACTGCGATATCTGCCTGTTGCCAGAAGTGAAAAAAGATAAAAGAATTGCATGTAATCACTTCAAGATATATTATGTCATAGACATAACAACTCTATGTTACTCTCTCACTCTCTCATTTGTCATAAACTGTATGTATTTCCATAACTTTCATTCTTTTAGTGAATTCCATGTATTCCATACTCTTTCCTGTTGCTAATGAGTTTCTTTTGTGTATCACATGTAAATTTCCCATTTAGAGGTCAAGAGCTTTATTCTCTGTATTATTGTTAATCTTTAATTATATTGTTTCACAAGCTTTCTTAGGTTTGGATAATCAAGGTGAATATGGCTAGTAGCCCCAAAGCTCCAAACCTAAGCTTGAATTTTGATAACTGAAACAAAAAAGTATTTTTTCATAACATTTGTATATCATAAATGATTGTAAATTCTATAGTCCGTCATATTTTTTTGTGTAAACTTTTTTAAGGACCTATCGTGTGTGGTTGCCTGCATTGTCTTAAGTGACTGTTACTTGTACAACCGAATTATCATTATTCTATTTTTGTTAGGTGTTTATTTATTTTTATTTTTTCTTGTTTTTGTTCCTTGCACGGGATCACATTTTTTTGTTTTTTCTCAAATTACTTTGAAGCTGTAAGATTTATTAATGTGGAAAGTATCTTTGAACGAGGAGAGACTTATTAATATGTAGATTGACTGTATATACATATATCTATAATTGCATTTATTTTCGGCAAATTATAGCAATCATGATGTGCTTTGTATCCATCATAATTATGTAACCTTACAAATAGTGGTACATGTAGATGGGGCAGTTTTATCTGGACTGTGCAGAAGGTACAGTTTTCATTTAAAATGTTAGTAAACTTAAGTTAAATGTTATTGCTCCCTTGGATTTCAAAATGAACTCATTTCACATGTTAAATACCTGCAAGTGCACACTTTTCCAATTTATTCTTTACATCTTTTTGATTTCATACTCACATTGATAAGAGGGTTTGGATTGTATATTTTGTTTATATGATCAAGTTAGAAAATGTCTGGAAATACAGGAGAAATATGGTAATAGTGAGAACCTAATATTTTCATAGCACTTACAAAAGTAAGTCCTTATCATCATGCAAGTTATTCTTTGGATTTTAGTTGTGATTTGATAGGCCTTGGGCTGAAAACCCAAAGCAACTGGTTAGAAAGCAATAGCTGGTATGCAAGTTTGTTTTTCCCCACCAGTTGTTTCTTTTTATAATAATTTTATCAAGCTTCTAGTATGTTGGAAGAAATAGCTGACAAAGAAATCCAACTTATTGCAAAAGATATTTTTGTGAGAATTCCTATTTTATGTTACAAGGCACTTCTGCTCATTTGTTACTCTGTAACAGGTAATTTGTAGATCTTAAAATGATATGCACTGTAATGATAACATAAAAATAATGTGATGTTACAAAATGCTATTTTCTTTTATATACGGGATGTTTTCTCAATGCTGAATAAATGCAATGCTAGGAGGAAAAAAAAAGAAGAAGTCCAAGTACATGTAAATTCTAAATATTGGTAGGTGTAGCCACCATATTTGGAGTATGATCATGAATGTTAAGAGCAAAGTTTATCTGGCCAATAAATACTAATTTTCATGAAAATAAAACTGAGATTGTTGTCTTTTTTTTGCCATTGTTATAGAGCTGAGTTGTAAATAGTGTATATAGTTGTACATCAATGGAAAAATATGCAAAGAAAATGTGATAGCATTTGTTATTATGACTGTTCCTGGGTGAGGAAGAGAGAGCGAAAGAGAGCGTGTATATGAGTGGATGCCGAATTGTATTAAAACTGCTGTAATGTTTCCTTTGTTCAGATGATTGATTGATTGATTCTAATTCTTGACAAGCTAGGTCTTATAAAATGCAAAATCAATCATTTGCACGTTGCTAAACATTGCAAAATTTAAGTTTTCCAGGGAAAATTAATAGTTTTCCCTGCATTCCTTTCTTACATTTATTTTCTTAAAGTAGATTTGTTTTTGTGAGTTGAGCTGAATTTGTTCTTGATCAATAGTCGACACAATCTGAATTTTTTACCCTTAGGGATTCATCAGAAAAATCATCTTCTTCAAAGTGTTATATTTTCTGAAGTGTTCTTACAGCGTGTCCACACACAAAAAAAATTATCGCGAAACTCTATAACAAAATGTCATATAAAGAATCATCGTATAAATTTCAGAGTGTCCACACACAAGAAACGTATAAATAATCATTTAAATTCCAGGATGTCCACACACAGAAGAAAGTAATCCTGAAACTCTACAGCGAAATGTCGTATAGGTGCGCAGTTTGCTACTGC
>BEXV01000146.1:225908-248667 GCA_003118195.1 Hemicentrotus pulcherrimus | reverse complement strand
ATAATAATAATAGTATGATAATAATAATTATATTTATAATAATGATAATAATGATAGCTACAATATTGATGATGATGATGATGATAATCTCAATGAATGATGATATTGATTTCTTTGTAATTGTTCTTCATTGTAGACATCAAATTATCTGACCGGAGAGTTCTACAACAGAAACTACAACATCAGACAGAGGATGGATATCTTAGAGGTACATAAGATGAAGTCTTAATAATGATAATGATAATATTGATATTTAATTTTTATAAAGTGCTTAATACAAATGTCTCTAAGCACTTCACAAGTATACTTTGTGTAAACATGTAGAAACGCTGAGAGACTTAATCATTGTGTTTTGATGGTAGTTTGAAGAGCAATGGTTTAAGTCATGGTCCATATTGGGTTGTATGGTATTTTATTGAATGTGTCTTTGAAAGAAAAAAAATAATTAAAGTTGTATAGGTGTATTAGAATTGGAATTTTTTAATCAATTGTAGAGGTATGTTTCTAAAAAATAGCCCCAACCCTAACCCTTGCCCTAATCCTAAACCTAACCTTAACCCTACCTGATGCATACAGGACTGTATGCAAATCATGCAAATTAGCTACATTACATTTTGGCTATTTGTAGGAACATTCCTCTACAATTGATTAGATAATGCATACCGTGTATTACAGGGGATAATGGCTCTGCATTACCAAGAATGGCAGACTGTAGGTGTAAAAATATCATTAAAAACTCCAACTTCTGCTCTTCCCTCCCTCCCTTCCTTCCTCCTTTCTGTTGTCTTCCTCCCCCTCCCCCCCATCTCATTCTATCATCCTCCATCCCCTCTCTCCCTTCTCCCTCTCCCCACTCTCTCTCTCTCTCTCTATGTATGTCTGTCTATCTCTCTCTCTCTCTCTCTCTCTCTCATTTCTATTATCCCATGCCTCTTTTTCTCTTCCTATATAGGTGTTAGCTGCAGCTGCTCAGGAGCTTTCCAAACCCTCAGATGGCCCATGTCCTCCGTCCTCCATGGATAGAAATACAGAGCTCCTGAACCCACAAGGACATGGACTCAAAGAAGAACATGAAGAGAACTGGAGAGACATTGTAGAGAAGAGGATTGAAAGCAAGACAAGGAGGTTTGCAAAGGTAGTCTATTTTTTCCATCTCTCTGGTAGGGTGATGAAGGTGTTCCTAGTCTCGGATCATTTGGGGTCCTTGTCTTGACCCAGAGACTAAGTGCAGTAGAGCAAACTATTAACAGGGATGCCAGTTTACAGGCCCTGGCAATTTATTTTCATGCCATAGTAAAGGCTTTTTTGTGTACAAAATAGCTTGTTCTAGGTGATTTTCATGCCTTCTGATCGATTCTAACTGGCATCCCTGTAGGCCAAGTAAATGAAATTTTACATGTGTTTTGATGATTGACTTTATGGTGTTTTTTTATGGATGATGAATGATGTACTATGCTTCATATTTTTGTATCTTATAATACAGATCTCAGTGACTATGCACAGGACCTTTGTTGCCAAAGTTTCTATTCATTTACATGTCTGAACAAGCTTTTAGTAATCCTCAAAATTTTGAAATTCCATCTGGAAATTTTTTGTGAAATGCTTTGAACCATACAATGATTTATCATGTTTTCATGTCAGATGATAAATATATCCCAATTTGCTTACTATGGCCCAGACGGTTTTTAGATCATTAGTGTTTAAATAAGAGATAAACCTAGTTTACGATCCAGAAATGTGATTAACAAAATGAGAGGCTTAAGAAATATGGCATGATTATATGAGCCAATTCTGTAGAAAAGAATTATTTTTGTACAAGTAATTGCCAAATATATATTTCCCTTTTTATATATTTCTGTGCACAGGGTCCAAGCAAACCAGCTCCAAGTCCAGTCGCCAACCGTTTTGCTCCGATGGCTGGTCATTTTTTCTTCCCACTCCTAAAGGCATATGACAGGTTTGCATACATGTATTAATTCAGAACACAACAATACAAACATGGTACATGACACCAATCATTTGTAACAACTTTTCACTGATCATATGACCCTGGGCTTCACAAAGTACTCTGAAATTTCAGCTGCACAGTACATTGGTATTCTTGTTTACTGAATTAATGACTGGCACACTTAGATTTTGGGCATTAATTTGCCAAAATAGTGGAACGAACATGAAATAATCTATATTACTGTGCGATATTTCCATGCCACAGCCCGTACCAATTGAATTGAATTGAATTGAATTGAATTGAATTGAATTGATTGAATTGTCATTGAAAACAGCTATTAATGGGTCATGGAAAGTTATAGGGAATTCGGTTCTCAAAGTTCTGTGGGAACCCTGCTATATCTTCGACATAGTAAAGCCCAGAACAACTTTGACTGGATCAAATGGTACATTATTATAACGTTAGGGATTCATATACCGGAAATGATCTTGTTAGGCCTGTGCACATGCATTGATTGTTGTATCCTCGGCGTAACCTCAGCGTACGACCTGAACCCATGTGTATGACCAAAGTCCTATTGAGATCCGGACAACGATTTGATTGGGCCACACTGACTCCATTACGTTTTTTGTTATTTTCTCTACAGTAAGCTGAACACAATGGACTTGCTAGGTAGTGACTTTCTACTCTTAGGAAGGCTGATGTACACGCTAGGAATCATCATGTATGCCGCACAAAATGCACCAGTAAGTTAGTCTGCAAGCAGGGCTTAGCCCAAACATCTGTATGTATGTAGAAAGGGAGTCTGGCTAACTCGCCCCACGGGACATCTCGCCCCAGCCTCAAAGACTGGGGCGAGATGTCCCGACATGATTCATCGATCGAGAAATATCAGTAGTCTGCTAATTTACGGCCAGGATGAAAGAATGTAAACAAACATCAGCCATCTCGTCTAAAATGTAGTACATTCGCCTTCTCAATAACGAAATTTATACCAGGAATCAAAAATAGACCTTCATACATTATGAAAATGATATTTTTGCAGTGATTTACTGACAAAAACACTGCTCGAATTTCAGTGGTCCGAGTCGATACAACGGACAGTTAATGTACGTGCGGCAATGCGAATTGCGAGCAGCTGTGAGTAAATTGTCTGAAATGCCATTTTGGGGGGTCATTTTACCTAAAGAGAAGTTATAGATTGTCTTCAATAGTATCATTTAACACAATTCCATTCCATTGGTTGGAAATGGCATTATTAAGTCACAATGAGCACAAACATATACCGGTATATACACTTTGGTATCTCGCCCCAGTCTTTGAGGCTGGGGCGAGATGTCCCATGGGGCGAGTTAGCCCGGATTTATAGAAAGGGCCTTTTTTAGCTGCAGCACCTTCTCTTTGGAATAATTTACCATTTTATTTGATAATCATAACTTTTTAATAGAGACCTTTAAATCCTAGCTGAAATCTCATCTTTTTTAACAATACCTGTACTTGACGCTGCTGTATATCACTCATCCAAACTCTTATTCTTTCTAATTTTCTTGTGCGTCTCGGAAGAATCGTCTAGATAGACGGTTATACAAGTGCCTATTGTTATTATTAGATAACCTGTTGTGTATTACAGGCATATTAAACATCCGGTTTACATCCCTCTCTTTGCGAGAGATGTAGCATATTAATATGCATAGTAGCATAGGGTGTGTCTCTCCTACAAACGTGGCCTCTAGTTGTGACGTTCTATCCAAGGTACAAAGAGTGTTTTTCCCCTCAATCCAAGCCTGCATAGAGAGCAGAGGGAATGCACATTTATCTTTCTTCATCTTCTTCCCAACCCCACATGCAGCTCATTATTTTGTATTATTTTCTGTACCCCCGATCTCTCACTTCTCTTTTTGCATTGTCTACTCTTTGTATTATGACAGTGTTCTTCTATCTTTGTCATGTAAAGTACTGTCTTGTCTTATTCTCGTCTCTGTTGGCATCCCCTTTTTTCCCTATTTTGTAGACCCTTTTGTAGTTACGGACTTGTTAATGTAGTTGCTCATTATTCCTAAGTAGTAAGTATCATTTGACGTGTTCACACTTGTACAAGCATAGCTTTTATTGTACCCCTCTGTTTCCAATGTGTATATCTACACTTGTTGTACATTTTTATAATTGATTTGTAATGTTTTGTTGGAAACATAAATAAATTGAAATTGAAACACATGAAGCGTTGACAAACATTTTTGTCTGCTCAGCGTAGGACTCAAACCCACATGTACAACAAAAGTCATAATGAGAGTCAGACAATGATCCGATTACTGCCTCCATTTCTTTTATTTTTATTTGTGATAGGACTATAAACCAAGTTATACTTACATCGAGTTAAATTATTTTGTAGGTATTTTTCTCACTTGCGTCTGTCTTCGATGTCTTTGTCTAGGTATGTCGTCAGATGGCTGTTAGTTTGCTGGATCTGATATGGTCTCTGAGGTACCACACTGAGCAGTAAGTACTAATTTTACCTTGACCTGAGCCTTCCACACCATCTGGGAGATGTGTGATGGCTTCTGCTTCATGACCTCCAGTCAGATCTTCCTATCTTGGGATGTTCTGGTCGCTGCTAGGCATCTGGTAGCACAATCAGCCTTTACACAATCTTACCATTTCTTGGCTTGTCTTCCCCGGGGTCTATCACCATGAATATTATTTATCTTTGGGTAGTGTGTTGGTTTTATCCTGTTAACTTGGCCAAAGAATCTCAGCCATTTTTTTGCTATTTTGTCCAGAATGGTTTCATTCAGTACTAGAGTCGCCCAAATTGTTGTATTTCATACTTTATCTAGTCCGGTTACACCAAAGTACTAATTTAGTCATAAAATAATCACCACCTACAGGGACCCTGTGACAAATTGCCCACACCGAGGAGATGTCAGGGCTTCTTTTCCTCATGATCCACCTGCAGTGAAGTCTTGCCCCTGAGATCACCAATAATAATATTTAGCTTTTATATAGAGCTTAATACAATGTCTCTAAGTACTTTACAAATACATGTATACTATTACCCCAGTCATTCCAACAACTACCAGTACCCATCTCAAAGGCCTGATAAAAACCTGATTTAAATCGTTTTCCTGATTTTTCCTGATTTTCTTTTTTTCTTTTTTTTCCCCTTGATTTTCCTGATTTTCCCCTCATTTCCTCTATTCTTTCCCAACTGTCTTACTCAAAAGGGGGGGAATATTGTTAGATGCCATTTTTTCCCCTGAATCCTCTTCTTCTTTTTTTTTTACTCAAGGGGGCGTGGTTGAGGGGGAAAAAAAACCTTTCCTCTCTTTTTTTTAAAGATGGGGAAAAAAAGCATGATTTTTATCCCAAATTGAATGTGAAGTTGACACTGCTTAACTACACCTCCGCTTGTAATTTTTTGAACAGGTATGTAAGGCAGTCCTTGATGTTTGCAGTTTCCATGATTACACTGAGTGTTCCTGCCCACCTACTGGTGACTGATCTCCAAAACGACATTTTGGAATGTCGTCAATGGTTACAAGGTAAACAATAGCTGTACGATGCGATCCTAAATGTGACCCTTGACACAAAATCTTATTTTATTATTCCATATTTTCTTTTGATTTATGAAGAGTGTATGTATTTTATGCATTGATTTATGTTTTGCATTTGTGGAATGAAATTTGAAATTGAAATTGAGAAAAGAGATCTTGCTCTCGTAGTCACAAAATGAAAGAATCTTTCCACATTACATTCCTAGGGTCTTTGATAAATGTGACCGACATAAAATATGCAATTTGGTACATAAATATCTTGTCCTCTTGATACTATGCCCTTCTTCTAAAATGAAAGGCCCGGTTTGAAAAATAACCTACATCTAATACTGAATCACTTTGTCATATCGTTGCATTTCATTTTTTGGTCTTTTACTCTTTTGAGTGCAGGGCACTATTTCTTTAAAACTAGTTCATTAATAACAAATTACAATAAATGTTATAAGCTACTGAAATCCTGGCATTTGATAGGCTTGGAGCAAATTCGTCATGAAAAAAAAGGAGCCAGCTATTTGTTTCTCAAGAAACTTGCATTTCTCAGTTTAACATACATTGTACATGTATAATACCAGTACACACACACAAGAAGAGGTACCACTTTACCCTCTATCTCATGCAAGACAATGACGTCTATATTTCATGATCGTTTTTTTTTTATTCTCAGATATTTTGGAGCGAGATCCTGAGCCAGAATGCAAGGCCCTAGCTGGTCAGACTCTAATGGTCATTGACTCTACTGTTAGCAAGGTATAGTGTATGAGACTTTATACGATTATGAAGAGGATCCTAATCAAATGATTGGTTGTGAGCGTACACATGACCAGGCAATTATTTTGCCTAACACATAATTTTACTAATGACTGGTCATTAGCAAGTACTCATGACCGGTCATTAGTAAAATCATGTTATAAAATATTTTATAAAACAAATAAGATATCATTTAATTTAAAAAATAATACACATCATTTTATTCAGGCAGTAGTAAAATTACCCTCACTCAGTACCTTCGAAACAGTCCAAACACCCTATTGCCCTCACTGCTGTGTATTATTTGTATGATATAGTGTATACTTTACATGGTTATAGTATGAAAAGCCTGTCAACAAAAATGTGTATTGTTAGGAAACAAAAAGCCACACATGAACTATACATATGGCAAAAGTTCAATGTTGGTATGAAAGGACAATGATAAAAGGGGGAAGGAAGTTCATGTTAAGGCCAATACGAAAATTAAATCTTGAGTTCCTTTCACATTTCTTTGTGTATGAATGCATTAAATTTTTCACAAATAAAGTTTGGAGGGCATTAACACTTGCATTATCTTATTACAAAAGTAATGTTTGAAGCTGATGTTTTTATTATATATGTATTTGCAAGGAGTCCAAAACATACAGAGTAAATTCTGTTTGTTCCTTTTTTGTACCCGTTCAATGTACCGCCCAAAAATATTGATTAGAAAGTATCAAAATCCTTGTTTGTATTATTATTGTTATGTATGTACATTTGTATACAGTACATGTTTGTTTCATAATTCATAGGAGCTGCAATGTAAGATATGACACCAAGTTGGACCAGAACATGATTTCCAAAAATAGAGATGTCAACTTCCTACAAGACGATGTTCAGGCAGATCCAAGATGGGGAGCATCTCAACCTACAGGAGTAGGAATCCGCAGAAGTCATGGAACACATAATAGTACTGTTCTACAGTCGAACCTGTCTACAGCAACCTTTCAAGGGAAACACAAAAAGTGGTCTTTGTAGACATGATTTAATTTTAAACCATTTTCAAGGGGGAAAAAAATGTGGTCTTTGTAGACAAGTCATCCCTAAAGCAGGTTTGACTGTATTAGGATCTTTGCTAGAAAGGTCCGTATTGTACTAATTCAGTCAAACCCAACGCCTGATTGAAAATTTAGACCTCAGACTTACTTTTTTTGTTAAACCTTACTTTGAACGAAAGCTTATGCCAAGTGTCTGGTTTAAATTTGAGTAGAATATGGGCAAGAGTTTTAACATAAAAGACTGATTTAAAAAAAAAATGCAATGGAGTTAAAATGTTTTGATTGAGAAGTTTCAGAAGAAGGAAAGGGTAAATTATATGTTCTCTTCACTTTTGGAACGTGAGCTATTTTTCAATTATCTGAGCCAAGAAGGGCATTCTCGTGAATATCATTAGCTCTGCAAAGAAGTATTTCATTGCGTCAAACACATTGGTCTCCTTTATCCCACCCCATAGACTCTACACACAAGCATATCACATAAACTTTGAACTTTGTTTTCTTTGGGATGGAAAAACTGGTGATATTATTAATATGTTGAAACTGAAGAAATAATAATGATAATATTAATACTCAGTTTTTATATAGCGCTTATTAGAATCACTAGGCGCTTCCAAACTGGTGTTATTATTGACATGTTGAAACTGAAAAAACTGGTGTTATTATTGATGTTAAAAATTAATTTTGGTCTCATTGAAAGAGAAAGAAGTTGTTTTAGGGACATAAATATACCTGTATTTGTCATGTTCCATGGTTTGGAATCAACTACATCTGTGAAAGGTTATTTGAAATAACAATGTAATCCTCCATAGCTTTATGTGCAGCATTGGGTCCTTAGGGTCATCCAACCTATATATCAAGCTACTCTAAAAGGAGGCAGAAAAATCAGAGGGGCAAACTTGTGCAAGTATGAATGAAATGGGACAAAAATATGAAAGTTCACAAGTTGCACTCATTTCTGTTCACAAATCCCTTCAAATTTAATGTTTTATCAGGGCCAAGCAATTTTTAGATGTTTCCTTTGGGATTCACTAAATTTCTGTAAATCATGAATTGTGCTACCAGAATCGCTTACAGGCTGAAGATGGTTTTGTATTCTACTAATTCAGTAATAACCACACCCTAAGTATAAGATCACATGTAACGAAGGAAGACTTCAGACTTTGGTCTATCATCATTAAATCTTGATATTGAACCAAAGGTTGATCATCTCAGTATTGTGTTTAAAGTTATTAGAATGTGGGCCTATGTCAAGTTCACAATTTGAAATAATACGCTCATGACCAGATTTTACATCCCCCCCATGTTCTCTCTCTCTCTCCTCTCTGTCTTTTCTCTCTGTCTTCTCTTATTTTCTCTTCTCCCCTCTCCCTCTCTCTATCTCATGATTATAGAGGTGAAGGAAAAGCAAGGATTCAGAAAATAGACATTTGTTTAATACAATTAAGATTTATTTGGCATGAACTCAATCTGCTTTATCTCTCTTGCCACACATATTTCTTCTTTTGTCATTTCAGAATTCTCTATTCGTGTACAAATATTTAATAGATTAAAGTAGATTAATTATCTCAATAGCCATTTCAAATTACTTTTTACAGTGATTATTAATCTAAATGGCAGCTATCTGAACACTTCATGGGAGGTTTGCGGTCATCTGCATAATAAGTTAATAACTAGATGGGATTTCTTTTTTCTTCAAAACAACACAACGTGATCAGATTGTAATTGAATATTCTCTTATAAAAAACTCCAATAAAGAAGGAAAATGAAATAAAAATAAAATTAAGAACTATCACTACTCCCAAAGAAAATTAGTCTAAAATGCATGAAAAGCAACAAACCTATTTATCAATTGAAGAAGAAAAATAAAAATAAATACATAGGTTGATTCCTATGAATATTGTTGTTAAAAGAGTTTAAAATGTTCATGGATGCATATAGTTTTAAAACAATCAGATAAAAACAATAAAATGTAAAAATGAGACTTGGTTGTAAGTCGAAAACATTTCATTTGTCAAACTTAGTGGTATTCTAAATACTGCTATCTTGTATGCTGCTGAGACGTATGTTCATTGCCATAATGATATTAAAGTCACACAGAGAAAGCACTCTTGATGCTTGTGCAAACCCTCTGCACTTCACTCATATCAGTCACTTTAAACCCAGACATCAACAAATGACCTGTCCTAAATTAGATTTGTCAAGACAATCATCGTACATCTCACTGTTACAAAAGATAACAATTTTCAGAATAGCACTCCTGGAAACAAAAAACTTCAAACTGGAAGAAAGAATATTACAGAAAAACAACACATAAAAAAAGAACAAAAATATGTTGGAGAATATCTACAAAATGTACTATCTACATTGCAATTAAAAATGAGACCTCTCTTATTTTTGTCTCAACGACTGTCCCATATCTTCATTGTCTAGTGTTTTTCTCTTCCACATAATTACTACTGATGCTCTGCAGAGATTGGACCCATGGCATTATGCCTGGAATTTAGAATGCCAAGTTGCATACAATTCCTTGGTTGATGGGTGTATCAAAGTCATATTGGAAGAGACACACACACACACCAAGTAAGCATGTATGCACACCAATTACCTTTGCATGCACCTCGTCGATGCAATTTCTCTTTGTGCACCTCAAGCAATTGATTTCAAGTGGATTTGGTGCCTTACAAAACTTATACATGTACATGTACATCATTATCATTATTCAATAAGGATGCACATATGCAACTTGTTGGGTTGAGGCAGGCATTTAAGTAAGAAAAGGTCGCATGGTCTTTACTGTACATGTATATCTGGGTAAATAAAACTAAGTGTTGTTAAAGGAGTGTGCAGATGTATCGATTATCCATAGTTAATATTGGCTATTAACCATGCATTTACAATAAAATCGTGAAACCATAGGGGGGTGAGTTGAAATGCCTCAAAAAATCTGATTAAAAAATTAATTGCCTAAGAACACATAATGTCCATGTAAAATGATAGTTCTACTGTAAATGTATAGAACTTAGATTATCAAGTGATCGTTAAAATTTCATACATGTATTAACACCTTTTACAAGTGTGTTAATCACATTGGAAGTAATAGATTGATGATGACCATGAGGCAAGGTTCAATGGAAAGTAAAATGAATTTGACATCCACGTTGAAATCTTGAATGATTTCCTTATTTTTCAAATGTATCTGTAACAAAGCTTTGCGTTGCAGTTCTGAATTCACAAGGATATAGTTTGAGAAGAGGTTGCCTTAGAGAACCATCACATCAACAGGATTTGAAGTATATCTCTAAAATCACTTCCTTTCGATACGAAGATAATGAGTAGCCATTACGATGCCCCAACGAGGGTCGTTTGAGAAGACTGCGTTCCTACTACTGCTGATGGGGTAGCACCGACATCCCCTGGCCCCCTTGCTCTATGACGCCCCCTTCTTCCAGTGCCCCTCCCACCACCTGAGGCTGTGTAGTCTGGAGGCTTGGGCCCCTGTGTGTGATGGCCCCTGCCCTTGCCTACTTTGAGCTTCTGCTTGTTTTCCGTGGCAGGCGCATGGGGCAGTATCTTGGTGATCTTGCCAACAGCTTTCGTTCTGCCTTCCCTGTTTGACAATGAGAAGAAAGTAAATGTATGACCACTAAGTACCCCCAAAATTGATTAATAGTGAACGCATTAATAACTAAAATATGTTCCAATTCTTGAATGTGCAAAAAATCATACAAAGTGATCCATCCCCTGTGCCCGGAAAGATCTTGATACAGATAATGTGATTATGAAGGAGAGCTTCCTCCCAAATTTAAATGAAATCATTCTCTTTAAAAAAGCTACTAGAAATTAACTTAGATCAGCACATGGACACAATTCATGTTATTCTATATACCTTTTTTAAAATATAAATCTGATATTGACTGAAATGTATCCGTTCAATGAATTCTTTTCTGTACATATTGTTTTCATGATTTGTATTATTGATGACATTAATTATTTTGTAACAAGAAATCACTGAACAAATAAACCCTTTACACAGCCATGTACATATTACCTTCATCCTCGACTATTTGGGGGTCAGAACTTAATATTCGAATGGATGGGGGGGGGGGATGTGTCCTGGGTGCCAGTGTTAGTGTCGAGCCCTGTCCTAACCTTAAACCAAACTGCAATCCCAACCCAATACCTTTGAGGAAATATAGCCCAGAGCATTTGTCGCAGGAGTAAATGTCTGGTCATCAACCAGAGGGGTGTTTCATGAAGTTGTTTGTAAAGTTACGCATGACTTTACGAAAGACTTAAATATGAAAAACCAAATGGGATGCTCAATCATTTTTAACTGCATCAACTTAAGTTGAACTGGGCAGATCTAGATTACATTCTTACTATAACAAACATTTGAAATGCAGAGTATATTTTTTTGCAATTATTTACTTGAGGTTTTGGATATAGTCACTCAGTTAAAACATCAGGAAAAACCTAGGGCATTCTATCTGGCATTTCAGTTTCAAGTCGTTCGTGAAGTCATCTGTAACTTTACGAACAGCTTTATGAAACACCCCCCTGAAATAGCTTACGTACCTGAAGACCATTCTGCAGTCTGCCTTGAGATACTCTGGGTTCTTGATGAATCTGAATCGTACCGTTGCCTTGTCTCCGGTCCGCATGTGGTCTACACTCATGGAGATGATAGAGGCAGTCTGGCGGGTGCTCCCTACATGAACTGAGCAAAGACAAAAAACAAAAAATATCATGACGATAAACTCTTTTTCAATTTCAATTTCAATTTCCACTTTAAAAACAATTTACAAATAAATAACATATACATATGAATGATAGTGGCGGGATCATGAAAAGCACTAATTGGCTTATTGAGTATGACCCCTTAACAAGTATACACATAACAAATTATACATTGTAAGAAAATATCATCAATTATAACAGGAAAAACATAACAAAAGCATCAAAAATAAAAATATAAACAAATTCATAAGGAAGAATTAAATATGAAACGGACTGTTGCTTTGTCTGATGTGTACTCCCGAAGGACAACATGGCCAATCATAAACAAGATTAATTATACAATCTTAAGTAGACTGGTGCTTTGGTGTTTCTGTCCCTATGTGACCTACACCGATGGCGATCTGACGCAAACTCCTTACATTAATTGATTAAGGGAATAGGACAACATAAAAGAGAGAAAGAGCTTTAATTGACTGCCACAAGCAAGTGGTAGCTAGCCTTGGTTACTAACTGATTCCCCAGACTGAATTTGAGTAACTGGTTAGAAAATCACCAATGTTTTTTTAGTGCTAATTCTCCTTGTTTGTCTTAATATTCCTTGATATCTGCATTCTATTTTTCGTGCATGTTAATGTGATGAGTACCGCAAAGAGAACATTTTACTGCATTTCTATTCCAATTTATAATTTGAATTTGTAGTAAGTATTAAAAGATGATGACGTGGATCCTAATCAAATGATTGGTTGAGAGTGTACACGAGACCAGGCATTTATTTTGCCTTACCCGTAATTTGGATAATGACCGGTCATTCTCCAATGGTAATGACTGGTCATTCTCCAATCGTAATGACTGATCATTATCATGTTATAAAACATTGTATTATAAAATAAATAGAGCGTATAACATAATCTATATAAAAACAAAATATCGTTTTTTTCGGGCATTAGTCAAATTACCCACACTCTGTACCTTCAAAACAGTCCAAATGCCCTCTTGTTCCAAAGGTACCTTGTGTGGGTAATTCTTGCTAATAACCTCACTGCTGTGTATTATTTGTATACTATCATCTCTTTCTTAATCACAGCGATGACCGATTGGGGGCTGACTTACCCATGGCCTGGTAGCGGGTGCTTATCGTTGTGGGATGGTGGAGAACCAAGATTTCACCTTCAAACTCCCAGCATGCCACAGGGTTGATCTCAGGAGAAACCATCACCATTCCTTTCCTGACCTGGGAGCGCTTGATTTGCTGAGGAACAAAGGGTGGGGGGAATCAAAAACATTGATAATAATTCAATATTTGCTAGACAAAGTGTCATATCTTTTTAGGTAGAGAGATAAATGAAATCAAAACCAAAATAGTTCACTGGCTTTTTAAAAGAAAGCAGACTTCCTGTCAAAGTGAACTTTCTTGTCCTGCTTATTCTTACATGGAAAAATATCATAATAGCAATGTGATACAAAAGAGATTTCTCTTGAAATTACCTCATATTCCTAGCATGGTATCATTTTGTTGATTCTAAAACTTCACAATAAACATTTATTCTCAAATACTAAATGACCAACCTTCTCAATGACTTTAATGCATTTTCTTTCACAATACAATTCATGACCAGTACTTGACTGAAATGTAATACAAAGTTTTGGTCATGAATTTGGTCTGAATGAACATATTGGAAGCAGATGCGATCCTACAATATTCAGTGATATTCAGTGATTGTTGTCGCAAATCCATCAATCGGTTCTTGAGATAACGCGATCACAAGAACGGGACGTACAGACGTACGTACGTACGGACGGACGGACAACCCGAAAACATAATGCCTCCGGCTACTTTGTAGCGGAGTCATAATAAAAGCTTTTATGTTGTATAGCTCCCTCTCAAGGTCAAGGTACTAATTAAGCTATAAAACAATGTTTCTTGACTAAATCGACCGATTAGCTATACTGGTTTGGAAATTATGTATCGCAACCACATATTCTGAGATTTTCATGGTCGCAGCTACCATTGTACGGCCGTAGGCGCTATTCGAATTGTATCATAATAGACAGGGAGCACCAGAAAAATTGTTATATTCAAGTTTTCTTAGGGGCTAAGTTGCTAGTGCTTATAAGACATACACAGGGGTATTCCACATATATCAAAATTGTAAAGAATCACTATCCACCCAATCTTAAAAATTTCCCAAAACTTTGTATTACCTTTAACCTTTAATCAATAAAACATTTGTCTGAAAATACCTTCTTGAGAGCGAAAGAAGCCGTCTGGCCACCTCTGACCATCTTGACCGGCATTCGTTTTCTGTGAATGCTCTTGATGATGACCTGCTGGAAGTGACCGTGAGAATCGGGTCCAAGGGCCAGAATATCGTTTATTCTGACGGTCCCCTTTAACGTCGTCCCTGACACCACTGTTCCAACACCCTGTGGATGGTAAGAGGTGAAGACATTCAGTTGATGAGAGCATAAGAACGTAGAGGTGTCGTGGTCCAGTGAATACGTCACCAGACAAAGTATTACATAGTTAATGTTTCCAGTCCCGCTGTTACACTAATGTCCTATGGCAAGTATATTCATACATAGTAGCTGCGCTGTATAAATGAATTGCCATTTACATGTATTGTCCCTTTCAGGAAATTTTTTTTTTTTCACTAGTTTTACAAAATACAAGAAAAAATACACAATTATAGCAAATGTACATCGTCACAAACATAATAACATTCTGAAAATGATTTTTACATTGGAAACAGCACAATACATACACTGATTGCAATATTGACCTATTATTAACATAATACCAACAAATTCATATTCATTTCCATAATAAAGATGTATTGCTAATCTATAATATGTCGTCCAACATTAATCTAATTTCTGTAAGGGCAAAAGTAATGATTTATATGGTCATATAAAGACTCTTTTGGATTTCTTCTGTAATGTGTATTCATGTAAGCCCTTAAATGTCAGTTAAATCATTCTGATGCAAGTTGCAGGAGTTTGCATAGATCATGGTAGAAATAAATAGATAAAATTACTGGCTAGCCTAGCATATTAAAAAAGCTCCAAATAGTCCTTCAGGTAGAAGAATTGTGATCTCCAAGAAATCACTTTATACATTTTAACCCAAAAAAAGCGCCTTCCAAAGCTTCTTGAATTATTAGCTCAACTTGTTAGGGCTAGGCTTAGAGTAAGGGTCTTAAAATATATATATATATATATATATATATATATTGTTTAAGTGGCAATTTCAATATTTTGTTGTGAAATTGCGGAAGCTCTTTGCAACTGCATAGAAAGGGCACTATACCAAATAATTAACCTATGGGACTGGAACTGAGAAATTTTTTAACTTGGTCAAGACATGCTGATTGGAAAATTGAGAGATGAGGCAGAGAAGAGCTATAGTTTGTATCTGTTGTTAGTACTTTGTTAGAACTAGTGATGATACAGAAAACTTTTGTTGGTTGGGGTGATCACTACTTGTCATTTAGGCTTCTCCCAACCTTTCAATTTGGTAGGCAAGCTTACACCCACTCCACTTTTCTTACTGACTGCTGCCTCGAGATCACTGGAGCAAAGATAAGTCATGGTGAAGAGAGCCAGAGCCCCTATTCAGGAAAGGATTAATCCTTTTCACCTCGATCAGATTCTTTCACCTTTCATGACAAGAAGTGTGATTCAAGGTCAATGGAGATTAATCCTTCACTGGATAGGGACTCTGGTCAATTCACTATCACTTATCTGTACTCCAGTGACCTCTAGGCAGCAAACAGGAAAAATGTGAGAACAATCACTTGGCTTGAGGAAGGTGAAATTTGTGCTTAGGTTAAGACAAGTAAACTGTTATGTATGGTCTGTCCTATTGTATGGAGCAGAAACATGGACAATAAGCAAGGCCATGGAAAATAGAATAACATCTTTTCAAATGTGGATTAACAGAAGAATGATGAAAATATCCTGGAAACGAATGAAAACCAACAAAGAGATATTGCACATTGCAGGGCATGAACAAATTGCACCCGTAGGATTAGTTAGGGAGAGAGAAGTCAAATACTTTGAGTTTAATCATGTTAAAAGGCACCAGAGCCTCTTAAAGGGTGTGTTGGAGGGAAGAGTGGAAGAAACTGGAGTAAACTAAAACTCCAAGAGTGCACCAGAATGGCAGAAGATAGAGTGAAATAGAAAGATGTTCCAATCAACCTCTGAACCGGGAGAAGATACTTAGTTAGATAGAGGAAGTTCACAAGAGTGGATGAAAGCTTGCATACTGATTTTTTATCCATGGTATATTGTTATGCTTACGGGTACAGAGTAGGTCTCATCAATTTGAAACTCTGCTGGTTCATTCTCATCAAACATTGTCCTGGTCGTCAACAGGTTGAGAAACATCTTCAGAAGGCTCAGGTTCTCTCCTGTCACATTAGACACCTGGAAGATTGGGCACACTCTGCAAAAGAATAAACATTATTATTATTATTATTAAAGGTATCGTTTAACAATGTTAAATCTGAGATGCATGACCCTACATGTTCTCAGTGTCTTAGATATGGCGTAATATTGAAGCCCTAAAAAAAGATTGCGCTTCAAATTGATCATAAAGTGCCTCAAAAAAGTAAAAATCTTGAGTGACCGGTTTTACCATACTCATCTTCCCCAACAGACTGTAGTGCTGCGAAACTCGTTAGGAAAACGCAAAACGAAATTTCAATTTCCGATCATAAATATCTTGATAATCACACAGGCTTGTAGAAGTCATGGGGTTCCCGACTGACCTAAAGGTGTATAATTATCATTGATGCATGAGCTTAATCCAGGATTTTCTTTCAGAATCTGAGACAAAGTTACCAAATCCCTTTAAGTATTTGGCATCGCCTGTCCCTGGGTCCTGGGAGGGAAAAGGTGAAGTGAATCCCTGTAACCCTTGGGTCTTTTCACCCTGTATAACTGATTAGGACGCGCCTGTGGACCCCATCACCATTCCCCCCCCCCTGCTCTTATTCAAATAGTCCTGTAGGTTCATAATATCATAGGAGGTGACTCTCCCACACACAGGACCCCCACTAAACACCTTTTTTTTACGAGTGCATGCATGTTAAAGATAAAGGTGAGTTCTGGTTATCTGATTGCATTGTGAAAGAAAAGGTGTGGAATGGATCAGGAAAGGTTGATCATGTAGCATTTAAGTATTGGTGTGCACTGCAAAGTTCTGGGGTCATCAAAATCATAATAAATTTGGCCCAGTCTTGGTAAAGTAACAAGCACTGTACACAGAAAGATGTATATGGGACTGCACAAAAGGTGTCGGGGGCTACTAACCTTGATTTCCTAATCTTTCTATGCTAATCACTCAGCCAGTATACATTTTCTACAAAAATTGTTAGGCAAATGACATTTATTTGTAATCTTGAACATTCAGTGCAAGTTTTGTTTGATTCTGTGAGAATTCTTTTTCCTTTTTTTTACCAGAACTCACCTTTATCTTTAATCCAATCACAACAACCTTCGCATTCTACTTAGTATCTATTAAGCACCCGGATGGAAAGGAGCAGTGTGGATGAAATCCCTTGCTCAACGATATTAATCTTCAATTCAATTCAAGTGAATTTTAATTTTTTTTCCATTCAATTTTGAAAACAATATTTGACATCTGTTCAAACAATACAATTTATATGTAGGAACATAAACATA
Source organism: Hemicentrotus pulcherrimus (assembly GCA_003118195.1). Taxonomy (NCBI): domain Eukaryota; kingdom Metazoa; phylum Echinodermata; class Echinoidea; order Camarodonta; family Strongylocentrotidae; genus Hemicentrotus; species Hemicentrotus pulcherrimus. The sequence continues at coordinate 230,959 of BEXV01000146.1, read as the reverse complement.
ATTAAAGAACTTGTAATTCAAGGAAGAAGGCGCGAAATCCAATAAGCATAGCTTGTAATGGGTACGCCCAAATACACAAATACATAATATACATTATAAATAGAAGGAAGGAAGAAAGGGATAGGCAAGGAGGAGAGGAGGATAGAGAGCTTGGAGAAAGAGAAAAGAAGAGGACTCGTACCTCTCAGAGCTGAAGTTTGTTGCCATCATGACGACATCCTCCTTGCTGTTGACGAGGACCGGTATCTTCCTGCATCCAGGAGACTTGAGTATCCTCTGGAGGAGCTTCAGGGTCTCCTGCAGGACGTTGGGAGGGCACATGTCGATCTTGGTGACTACCACAAAGACGGGGACGCTCAGGGCGAGCGCCAAACCAAGATGCTCCTTGGTCATGCCAATCACTCCTGCGTTAGAACCAACCTGTACATTGGAGCATATGGATTAATCAAATACCCATGGTAAGGAATTGTCATATCATATTTTTGCTAAAAAATCTAAAAGTATCAATGTATATACTTTACTTTACTTACTTTACTTTAATACACAAAGTTGTAGGTCTAAGCCTGTTCATTGATTCTTCCATGGTTACTGCTATTTGTGGAGGGAGGAGATTTTGTGCTAACAATGAGACAACGGACAACACCTAGACCAGCTCATACAGAAGGCCTGAATTCTTTGACCAGTAACTATCAAGTCTATTCTTAAATATGAAAATATTTGTGTACTGCAAAGGAGTTGCATTCCATAATTTTTTCAAAAATACAGTTTACACGAATACGAAGTTACACAGACTTCTGTGTTAAACCAGAAACCTGGCAAAATGCAACTTCAACAATTGTGGCAGAACGAAACTTTTGTGCATTGTACATGTCCTCTGCTGTAATTTGATCATTCCACGGCATAATTTGGAACATTAGGAGATTCAGAACTGTCCCTGGTTCTATATCAGTTCAAATTATTAAGATCCTAATCAAATGATTGGTTAGAACCTACACATGACCAGGCATTTATTTTGCCTCACACACAATTTTACTAATGACTGGTCATTAGTAAAAATCATGTTATAAAACATCATTTTATTAAAAAATAAAACATCATAATATAAAACAAAAAATATACTTCATTTCGTTTGGGCATTAGTAAAAATTATCCACACTTGGTATCTTCAAAACAGTCCAAACATCCTTGGCTATCATCTCGGGCGTGTTTAGATTGTTCCAAAGGTACCTTGTGTGGGTAATTCTTACTAATGCCCTCATTGCTGTGTATTATTTGTATAATATTGCTTTCCTTACCATGAGCATGCCAAAGTCAGGCGCATGACCCGTCATGCCAAACACGGTTGTCTTGAGGTACTTCTCATGACCAGCCAAGTCGATGAAGGTAATAACTTTTGAGGAATTCTCACAGATCCTCACCCAGTCCAGACTCCCACCTGACACATAACACAAAGCAAGGAAAGAACATTTTCATACTACGTAAGTCAACTTGATAATTCCCCATACTGGGCATTCTAGGAGTGTCATGGCCGAGTGGTTTAATGTGCTTGACTTGAAATGCAAAGGTCTTGGGTTCAAATCCTGACACGGTACTAATATCTTATGGCAAGATATTAACCTGCACCTGCTATTCTCCACCCAGGTGTTAAAAAGGGTACCCGGTACGATGCAATCGTCATTGTTGGTCAAACAGTTTTTGAGCGTCAAGTAACGTCTGGCTGTAATGCTCCGCAGGGAGTTTAGATTATGCACATAGTGTGTGCGGGAAGGATTGAATTGAATGACCTGGGTAATAGTATATCTGTAGAGCGCTTAGAGACATTTGTATTAAGTGCTATATAAAAGCGGGATTTCATTATTAGTCTGTTATACAGAAGTATAAGGTATGGTTAGTGATCCTGGCTCTTTATCTTTCTTCCCCATCCCCTAACAAGATTAAATACAAATAGGTAAACTTCCTTGGTCTTTAGCTTATCACTTTTTGAAGTTGTACCAATGCCAACAAGCTGTTATCTATTGATCTACTACAGTAGATTAAATCCTTGCTTTAAAGCTACATGTGTTAACAAAATCAATTTGTAAATGATCATAAACCAATAAAACTACCAGAGTCAAGACATTCCAAGCTCTTATGATAAACATTGTCATCAAATATCAAATAACTTGACATGAATTCTACCTACAGTTGTACAAAAAGATATATTTGAAAAAGTATTGGATCCTCAACTATGCTGTGGATGTAAATGTTAATGCCACTGCCTAAAGCACTATCACCTCTGACTACAGTCAATGTTGCAACACATACATTTATAATAATAATAATTTGGATTTATATCACGCTCAATACAAAATACTGCCTCTCATAATATTTCTCTCCTGGGTATGAAGTGGCAAATGTAGATTAATGCCTTGTGAGAAAACATCAGTGTTATATTGAAAAAAGTTAATTTTGACTATGTGAGCTTACCATGGGAGTCTGGTTTGTTGACCACTTCGCCTTTACTGTCAAAGCCCAAGATGTCGTTCCCTACACTGCTCGTCCTCCCGGACTCCATCTCGTGTTTGTGCCTGAACAACTTCTGTCGTGCGAACCCTCTACCGTTGTCCAGTTCACCGTGGGTGAGCACACCCAGCAAGGTACTCTTTCCTGCATCAACATTACCCACTACAGCCACCCTGTACATAATGACAGAATAACAGCAATGAGAGGCGTGCCCTCGACAGTTTTTAGGTGCATTGTGTTGTAATTCATTTACAAATGTACACAAGGCTTTGTAGCTTTTCCAAATTTATTGAAGGCAATTAATTAGAGGCATACTCACACTGTGCACTGCAGTATTCAATTCACTTGTACACTGTACAAGACTTGTTAGCGTTACTAATTAATATGTTAAACCATCTCTTAAGGATTGAGATTTGAGAACATCTGTTATCAGGTAAACATCAAAATGGTGTCATATTCCCAATGAGAACCAAGAGTATGTGTCCTGGATACGATGTTGTTGATACAGGTGCATTACTGCATTTATATCAAGGGCAACTTTGAACTGAAATTAATATTGTCCCACATATTGCCAACTCATCACTTTCTTGCATATTTCCATGATTCTATTTATATCGCAAAAAAAGCCCTACTACAAGTACAGCTTGCATCGGCTAAATAACAAGAAAAATGGCATTAGCATTTTAGTTATTTTTATTTATTGTTGTTTCAAGTATGAAACAGAAAGTTACTGAGTTCTTAGAACTTACCTTATGATATTACAGCCTTGATAGAAAGGACCATTATAAAAAAAAATACCTTTTTCATTCACTAGAGCTCTACATGTATTTAAAGTCATAAATTTAAGCTTGATATATTCCACAATTACATTTTTTTTTACCAGAGCTTTATTCCCGGATTCCAGAGCTAATTTGGGAGCTTTCCAGAGTCATATTGTTTTAGCTGAACAGGTCAAGACCTACCTAACTTCATAGAAGTCTTCTTCATCTGCCCTCCTTCTGACCAGGTAGTCAGCCACTGTGCCATTCTCAAGGTCTCTTTCTCTCAGTAAGACCACGTCAGCCTCTATGCTTTGTGCCATTCTTTCCAGGGTAGCTGCTGATGCTGCCACTTCATCAGGACTCAATCCACTTTTCTTTCCATCACCTTTAATACAACAACAGAGGTGGGGGAGGGGTGGGATTCCAGAAGGAAAATAAACAGTTTGTTATTTAGAGCAGCACAAATTTGGCCAAGTAATGTTAGTGTAAATTGTTAATCCCCTTTTGATGAATATGATTTTTTTCTTCTTCGTTAATTCATTTAATTATTGCATTAATTTCATTAATTAATTTACTGTTTCATTTATTTATTTTTCTATCCATATATCTATTTATTTATTTATTCATTCATTCATTCTTCTATTTTTCATTTCTCTCAATTCATTCATTTAAATTAATTATGAAGCATAATAGACAGCAAATTTTGGCTAGAAATAAGACTTACTTTACTTATAGTGCCCATAATGTACAGCAGTGTGTTGAATATATCATGAATTTCTCTTTTATCAAGTAAATTTTGTCAATAGAAAATGTGATTAAGTACATGTAACTGATTATCTTTGCATTGTGCCCAGTCTTTCTAATGTTTATTATAGTAGGCCTACAGTACATGCTCATAACAGTTGAAATACATGTACTGCAAATATATTTTCAATCTAAATATGAAGATATACAGCATTTAAGTTGAGGTTAAACAAACAATGTTATTTTTTTCATGGCAAAAGGATATTCCTGTGAAGAAGGAAAAGAAAAGAAATAGGAAACTGGCAACATGTGAATTCATTCCAAGTATAACATTGGCATGAAGTCATATCTTCAAGGAACCTCTTGTGGGTGCTGTAATATTGTGCAATACCAAGCTCCCATTTCCTCTGTCCTCTAGCCACTATGTGTAGTCAAGTGACCTTCTCTCTCTCTCTTACTGTAATGTACTACAGTGTATATAACAGGAAGCTTTCATCTGAGCTGGCTTGTGCAAGATTGTGCAATACCACTCAGATATCAACAAACTTTGCTTAAACACCAAGTGAAAGAAGTATTTTCAAAAATGTTTTGACATTCTTTGGTATTGATTCATTTCCTATCCTTGCTGTCACAAATTGTTCTTTTGTACATTTTTTGTTTAATTGAATTGTATTGACAATTTTGAACGATTCAAAAATCCTTACAGACATAAAAACTGAATTGTACCGGTAATTTGTGTACAATAATATATACACGTATTATAAATGAGTAAATGTAAATAAATACCATGACAAGTATTCAACGAAATGTTGAACTGATTATCACTGGAGAAATTAAAAATACAGCACAAGAGGTTTTGGATGAATTATTAATGGTTACAGGTATTCGAGATAAAAATGTTAAAGGGACTGGGTAACATTGTTCAGATGAGAGATAGTGGCTCTAAAGTAGTGACTTCAATGCTAGATGTACAATTAAAGATAATCTGAAAATTTGAGTGAAAACGGACCATTATTCATGGTACAAATTGGGATAAACTGATCT
>BEXV01000146.1:175630-207956 GCA_003118195.1 Hemicentrotus pulcherrimus | reverse complement strand
GGGGGGGTGAAGAGGTTGCTATAGAAATGGAATAATATTGAGAAATTGTTTACCCGAGTAAAAGTATATGTAAGATCTATTGGTGCAGAACAAATGAATGACAAATGAATTGTCATTGTCATACCACACCACTTGCTATAAAACTACATACAGTACAGGTGTCTATACATGTACAGGTGTATATACATGTAGAATTTGTTGATAACTTTAATAACCATTGTACTATGGTACAGAAAACTAGCAACATTTCTTACAAGGTAGTCAAGAATTTAAACTTTATAGCTGATATTGGAAATAACATACCTTGCTTGTCTATTATAATTTATCATCAAGAAGTTGAGCATTGTAAAGCTGATTTTGACCATTACCTTTATCAATACTGCACTGTGCCACACTTGTGTGAGTGTATGACCCACGGTGTCAGTGGGAACATACATACAATGTACATGTACATGTAGACTTGGTAGATTATCCTGTATAACTTGTCATCAAGAAGTTAAGCATTTTCAAGCTGATTTTGACTACCGTATTACCCTTTAAAGTCTCAATCCACGCACTGCGACACACAATTGTTTGAGTGTGCACGTACATGTACATGTACCTACGCAGTGTTAACCCATGGTGTGAGTGGGAATATTCATGGACTTTTTAGATTATCCAGTACAATTTGTCACTAAGAAGTTGAGCATTTTCAAGCTGATTTTGACCATTACCCTTTAAGCCTCAATATACACACTGTGACAGACACACAATTGTTTGAGTGTAAAGGTACGCAGTGTTCACCCCCGGTGTGAGTGGGAATATTCATAGACTTGGTAGCTTTAAAGTACAGTTTGTCACTAAGAAGTTGAACATTTTCAAGCTGATTTTGACCATTACCCTTTAAGCCTCAATACACGCACTGTGACAGACACACAATTGTTTGAGTGTTGTACTGTACATGTACGCAGTGTTGACCCACGGTGTGATCGGGAATATTCATAGACTTTTTAGATTATCCAGTCCACCTGTACGTGTAGTGGGAAATTGGTGAGGTATCAAGAGGGTTTGCATTTATCTTGACCTTGGACGACGGACGGAGAGCCTCTTTTGATTCACGGCCATTGCCTGTTTGCAGTATTATCACTAAAGAAAAGATGGGGGTGTTTCACGAAAACTAAGTTTAACTTTAAGTTGGACTTAACTATGGCAGCCGTTCATGCCACTGTTTGCCCTCACCATTTTTATACTGGCAATGGTCTCTCAAGGATAGTACAAATCATGGTTGCTAATCTTCAGTATTTACCGTATCTCTTTTTGATAGTTCTTTATTGAAGGAAAAAATATTATCTAAAGATCATAATTGAGAGACCAATGGTGAGAGCAACTAGTGGCATAATGGCCTGTCATATTGAAGATCGTAGTCTTTGTGAAACACTCCCGTTGGAGTGCTAACCTGTTCAGACAAGAGTAAATTTATATAAAAAATGTACAAATAAATGTATAAAGAATGATCGTATAGTGATAGGATTATACACACTGGATAACAATATTGTATGAAGGAATTTAGTTCTGATGAGGTCAGTTGTAAACTTGTATTCGTACGATAGGACGTTAAGACTGGAACTTGACTGATTCTTATCAAGTTTTCATTTGACACATTGTTTTTCACTGTACAATGATTATACACTGGAGAAAAAGGAATTGCTTATCATATGGGTACAGTATATGGTTTTTGTATAGCTACATGTATATATTAAAGTTGATGGTCTGAATGGGGAGGGGGAGGGCGGGTAGAGCATTGAAGGTAAACCTTCCTGAAGTAAGGAGTTGACCTTGGAATTCAGATGGGTTGGCAATAGCCAGTTGAGAGAGAATCATCAAACAAGGATGACAATGTCATTAAAGAGAAGATGAAGTTGAAGTGGATGGAAAATACTTATTATTTACCAATGTTTATCCATGATTGTGTAACATGCCTTTCTAATCTAAAATGCTCTGACAATCAAAAAGGAGGGGGAGAGGGAAAAATTGTCACATTATTCGAGGTGACAGGGGGCACATTTTGTGGGCTGTGTCCTTGCAGTAGTATACTGCAAGTTTCAAGAAGAGTGGTACAAAACCATCAAATTTGTCTCTCTCACTTATTGGTTGTAACCAGGCTACTTACTCACAGCGAGGGTGAATGTAAGGACAGGATTTATTTGACAGGTAAAGGCGAGCAGGGAACACACGGTTGATTTAGCAATGTGCAGTGACATCGAAGCAGCAGGTAGCTCATTTGCAAACCTGACTTGGTAGGTGGAGAGAGACAACTTAATAAAATTACCACTTTTCCCTGCCAATATTCTCGCTTGCCACCTCCCGGCTGAATCTATGGTGAGCTGAAGGCCTTCGGAAGTCACAGGAAGATAGATACAGTGTGTACATTGTGAAGAGGTCGCAACCTTTATCGATCAATTGCCGAGATTGGCATGATGAAAAATCTAAAATTTGATGGCAAAATGTAACTAATGAATGTTCTACATCGTATATTACTTTTCAAATGAATCCAAATATATGTCCCCCTTTCACGATATTTATGTAGGGAAGTTACTACTGCTATTCAGATTTCAGAATTATTAACAAAATTAAAATCCTGCTCTTGCAATCCAATGTTGTACAATCTCCCCAATGTTGGATGCTACTGCCAAAAACAAAGAAAAAAAACGGAACAGAATAAACATATACCGGTAATGGTTGAATTTTAATGCAAGATGACTTCTGGCTTTGCCCGAGACAATCTCTCTGAAATCTTTATCCTTTTAATACAACCACTGCTTTATGTGTGAACAAGGCTTTAAGGTCTTTTAAACTTCGTTCGGATATTCCGCTGTAAATCGAAACATTTTGTTTAATTATACCTGATGTTTAATAGTGTAATATGCTTTCTGTATCTTATATATTATAACACAGAGCTCAATGGAATAGGTGCAGGAACCTCGTTTTTTGCAGTTGCCATTCATTTGAATACACACCTTTAAAGAGAAGGTTGAGTTCCGGGAAGAGGTGAAAAATAATTTGGTGAGCGTTATCATTCTTATTATGCAAGTGTGGAAGAACATCCGGGGTAGGATTTTTACGCCACGTGTTCGTGTAATCCCATATACAGTACATCTTTCTGTGTACAGTGTTTGTAACTTTACCAAGACTTGGCCAAATTTCTTATCATTTTGATGATTCCAGAACCTTCCAATACACACAAATTCTTATATGCTAGATGATCAACCTTTTCTGGTCGATTCCCCACCGTTTCTTTCACAATGCAATGGCATGACCAGAACTCAATTTCATCTTTAAAAAGAAAAGCTGTTGTTTATCATGGACCTACATACTATGGTGTAGATCCAAGGCATATGATTTTGAAACAAGCCTGTATTGGATACACCTGTGCTCAAGGTAGTGACTCTCTATCAAGTGATGAATATTCTAGACCAGGGTGTTGACAAACTTTCAAAGCAGAAATCCACCTTGATATTATATTGCTGTAGAGAGGAAAGCAGAAAAAAGAGAAAAAAAATACTGAGTGAAAAAGATCACTAAATTCCAATGTGAAATCTTGTAGAGGATTTTAAAGAATTGAATTTTTGAATTAAAATTGGTATTAGAGAAATGTTTATTTTTATCACATTGTGAGAGTTTCATATGAATTCTTTTATTTTCCTGAAGTCTTTTTAAAAGATTTAATACCAGAGCTATTTTGGAGCATCTCAGAGCTCTCATCTTGTGTTTTACCGGTGGAGTTCTGAATGTTTTTGTGGATGATTCATCTGTATCTTTAATACTGAACAACGATTTCGCCAAGCAATGCATCATGTGTTTACCATGCCTTCATCGTAGGCCTACCGTTTTCGTTCAAAGACAGCTTACCTACATTTAGCACGCTTAGGGTCAGGTCAGGAGGAAACGTGGGACGGTTGGATGACAAACTTGGAGGGTGTAAGTTACATTTCAATAAAGCTTTGCGGTAATCTTCAAAAAGTTCTTGGCAGAGAGGCCGAAGGGATGCCTGGATACGTTTACACATGAATGGATGATTTACTGCACAGTGCTTACTGTTGTACTATGGCAATCTGTCTGATGGGACCACAAAAAAACATTGAATATTTCGTTGTGTACAGATTTCATGCAAAGCTGGAAAGTATCCGTACATCCCGGATTTACGGTGAGGTTTATTTCTCTTGGCATACATGTGGTTCATAATGCGCCTTTTGTAGATATGACCTCATTGTGTAAAAGGACCGGATGAATGTTACAGTTGAAATACTCTGGGGAAAGCAGGCTTCTGCAGATAGCTTGTAGAAGCTACTTTATTGTACTCTGACATTTTTGGGGGCAATATTTGCTCTAAGCTCTAATTTATCAATATATGAACAGTAAGGACAGGGCTGCATTGGGGCTAAAATGCAGGTTTGGCTTTGGTATAGTGTGCATACAGTGGCCCGAGGTTGAAGTTGAGAATTAGGATAATGTACGACCACAGAGCAATCATCACCAAAGTTTGTTTTTTTAACAATCTATAGAATTGCCCTATACATGTATGTCTTAAAGTGGTTGGCTTTTCTTGACATGTATTAATTTTTTGTATACTTTTCCATTTTTCTTCGAAACTGCACATTGCAAAATGTTTTCCAAAAGTTCAAGAAACATCCCAGATTGTTCTTGATATTACCGGGTAGTAAATTCAGTAGCAAATACATTTTATACTCAGGAGCAGTTCTAGAAGGGGGTGAGGGGTGGAGGAAGGCTTTCTTGATTATAAATGAATTTAAATGAAGTATGTTTGTAGACAATGAATGCAAAAACCCCAAAGCCCCTCCCTACCCCACACTCTCAAAAGGAGAAGCCTGCCTAGCCCCCAACATGGACTGTTTCTTGTTGACTGAAGGTAGGGTACTGAACATACCGGTAAGAAACATTCATGTGTGGGTAGGCAGTACATGTACATGATGAGCTAATCTGCAGCATAGCAGCTTTAGAGCCTTAGGGCATTCAGTACTTGCAGTGGCTCTACTACAAATCCCTCTGCTTTTTTTAATATAGGATTTAGAATGTGTATTTGTGATTCATGAATGCATGATGTTACCTGTATCTACTTTTTTTATGATGCATTCAAAAGATTTAAATAGTGATTCTGCAAGGAAACACAACCTGTAGCAAGTATACATCAATGGCACATTTCATTCATTAAATTGCACTGTTTATTGATATAGAATGCTTTGAATTGCATATAAAGGATATGAAAAAAACATTTATAAAGTGAAACAAACAATCACCAATATGTGACCATCTAATATTGCTATATTGCTGGAAAATTAGATTACATTTCATAGATATTTACAGAGAAAATAAAAAAATACCCTTTTCAGTAGTCACACACGTGGCCGACCAGGGACCCGTTGCATAGAACTTACCATTGATGGTAACTTTGCAAATAACAAGTAACAAATACCATGGTAACAGGCTTCAACAGCCAATCAAAATCAAGGTTTCCATGATAATTACAATTGATGGCCTAGTTAAAGTTTGGTGCAACAGGGCCCTGATTTTTATCTTTAAAAGAAATGAACGTTCGCTCATTTATGGAAAATTTTCTTCAGACTGTCAAGAGCAAGCCCATCATACAGCTATAAAAAGCTTCCACTCCTGAGGGAAATACAAAAAAAAAAAAAAATGGTTTAAATAACAACAAGTATTAGACCCCTTATCATGCAAGGCTGTACACGTGACGGATCTGGTTTTCGACCTCTGAAAGAAAATGATGAACTTTTGTTTAGATTTATTATCCTCCATCTGTTGGTTATGATTATTATTTAGAATTCTAAAATTGGAGACTTCTGCTTTCACATATATAATGACATACTGCACATGTATACATGTACTGGTATAAGGTTTAAATCAACAATTTTTCTGGATTTTGTTCACACATTCATGTATGACTAAGAATGCCCCAGTAGCAAATATACATGCATGTATTTTTTTTTATTGCAATACCTCATGTGGTTAATGAGTAAATGTAATAATTGAAATAAGCCCTAAAATCTTTAAATCAGCAGCACAAAGTAAAGAATGTAACAATCTCTGTATTCATTAAAACAACCTCATTTTTTGTATAATGTAATTTGTTTTATAGTATCTCTACATGAACATTAATTGAATATAATACTACGTTATTTACCTTAATTATGAACGCTAAATAGTGCCAATTTGAGGAGGTTATTATGAGGTTATTTGAAATGTATATTTCTCTACGGGTTAACAGGAACACCATCAGACAGCTCCCTACATGATGGTAGCAACAGTATACCTTACATTTACATCTGCAGTAGATGTGAACTAACCCATGCTAACAATACATTAATTTAGCTAGTGTCAGAAGAACTTTAACTCTACATGTAATGTTTTAACAAATAACGCTGTCCAGACACTCATGAGATGAATACATGTACATCTATCATCCATGCCTTTGTGCACATGTCTACATATATAATGAATGCATACATTTACCCTAGTTCAAGGGGGCACTTAGCATATTTTTTGTTATAATGACCAGTAATTAGCAGGTAAGTGTTTTGGAAACAATGACAGTATTTCAAACAAGTGCCTCTGCATTCCTGCAATATTTTGTTCAATATTTCTTTTGTAAAATGATTTTGTTGGGAGTTTTTAACAATGTACCCCAAGTGTATGTGCGGAACATGTTACATGTAGTAACACACACTAGGGAACTAGCAAAAAAAAAACAGAGAAGTAAGAAGTTTTTCTTTTCTTTTGACAGTCAACACTAATCTTGTTGCCTGAAACTTAATATATTCATGCACTTTTAACTCTCACCCCCATAATTGTCTAATCTGGTTTAGTGACCACCTGTCTACAAACTACAAAGACTCCATTTTTTGTTTCTCTTGAAAATGGTTTCTCATTGAAATAGTAACATGTACTAAAGGAGCATTTCTACAAAGACCCTGTCTACTATTCTTGCCTCCCTTGGGTGGTCTTTATAGACAGGTTTCACTGTAGTACCATTAAACCTATAGGAATTGCGTAAAGGTTCTGAATGAAAAGACTACCGGTATTACATGTACATGTATGAAATGAAAAGATGGGGGATTTTATCAATGAATAATAGATAGATTCTCCATCGGTGAAATCCATTAGTGATTTGATCAAAATTGAATTTCTTGAAGAACTTCCCTGGGAAGCAGCATTTGGTCGATGGAAGCTCTGCAATTTTGATCTCCTCTGTAAGACATTTTTATTATGCGATTACCGCTGTGTGGCATTGTGAGACATTTTGATCATGCGATTATGGACAGTTACATGGTTGGGCAGAGAGAATTTTATGAAATGCTATTACGCGCTCTATTGTATAACATTGTGAAAAGGATGGTGTGTGCACGCTGGTGTGAAATTGCTCCCCTGTAACATGTGGATTGTGACAATATTTGCACTGGTCAGTTTAAAAAGAAAAATTATTTACAAGAGCTTTCTATCAATTTTCAATTGTACAAGTACATTGTAATAATTGAAAAAACCTGTCATAGTAGTGTCAAATCACCATGGGCCATACATGTACTAAATGCGTTTTAATCCTTTGAATAACACCGTACAGTACATGTACATGTATGTACATCAGATTTGTATGTATTGCAAGGCCATAGAGAAGCACCTTTAAGACAGAAAATCATGTGGTATTGAATGTTGATATTTGTTTTACATTGGCATTTTACAGTATTTCTTTTCATTTGTTTTATTTTTTTGGTTTGACAAATTTGAGATCAATGCCAAACAATGTTGGTCCTCGAGACATCCAGTAAACATCCAATATACATGTACAGGTGTACATGTACATGTAGCTGTCAATCAATTGAAGGCTTAATGTAGGCCTTCTTGGCTTGTCCAAATGATGGTATCTATTCAAATGTCCACTGCCTCTCATCCTGCGTTCAGACTGTACTGTAATTCATCGTAAAGCTACATACATGTACATGTATACAGGAATGGTTTTGATAGCTTTACGATTAATAATTAAAATGTTGTACAGAACGTTGTATTAGTAATGAATTGTTGTATAACGAAACGCCTGTTTAGCCCTCATTTCTAAACAAAAACTTGATAAAGAATCAGCATCCTGTTCTAGTCTGAACGTTGTACATTGTATCATACAAAAATCATAAACATGTACATTGTACGTATACATGTATTAAAGTGAGCAGGGCTTGTTGTGCGTGTGTACTAATGATTGGCCAGCTGTCATCTCAACTGACCTCATCAGAATTAGTTTCTTTATACAATGTTATTTTCAAGTTTGTATGCTCCCTATGTTATACAGTACATGTACTGTACAGTACATGTATGTACAATGAGAAATGTAAATTTCCCTAAGTTTGAGCACCTTGCTAAAAAAGACTTGGCATCAAGCAAGCAAGCAAGCAATAAAGTCTGCTGGGAAAATTATTTCTACCTCGGTGTTTCTGAACATAGAGATGAGCTTTACTGAGTCCCATGAACAAGATGTGTAGGCTAGCCAGGGAAGGGCAAGGTTTTTGTATTCCAGGCTCGGTGATGTGTATACTACATACCCATACCGGTATATATGTATATGTTGAGAGGTAGTGAGAGCTTCTGTGAGGCAAGTATAATTGGCATCATTTTTGTGGAGAGAGAAAGAGAGAGGGGAAGAGAAAGAGAGAAAAAGAGAAAGAGAGAGAGAGAGAGAGAGAGAGGGGGAAAGAGAGAGAGAGAGAGAGAGAGACGTTTGATGAAAGAGACAAAAGAGGAAGAAGAGAAAGATTGAACATTAGAGAAATGGAAAAAAGATTACACACGAGTGACAGTGATAAAAGTGCAAGAAAGAGAAGAAATTATGTGGAGATTGCATTTCACTTTTATATTGAAGTCAGACTGCTCCTCACTGACCTAAAGTAATGCAATGATTATTAATAATTAGTTTTTATGACCATTAGTGTAAAAAGCGATATGCCCTGGTTGTTCTCGCGTGTTTCAGCCTATGAATTATGAGTATGTACAGTGTACAAGGTTACTATCATCCATCTGTTCAGTTGTTGGGATAGAAAGAGCTCCATTCACACACGCTAGTAAAACCGCCTTTTTAAAAGTATTTTTCTTCTTGTATTTGCCGGTATCATGAATCCTGTTTTACAGCCGACCATTATCCTGTGGAGCAGTTCCCTGTAAAGATATTGTTTAAAACTGTTTTTTCTTTAATATTTTTATAGACATATTGAGAAAAAAAGAAGCTTCAATTAGCTTTTGCTGTGATGTCAGCTTTACGGTGAATGCGACAACATTTTCTCTCTGAAATGATGAAAAACCGTATATTTTTTGTTGAATTAAAGAAAGGCATGAATATGATATGCATCATTCTTTTTAATACACATATTATACATTGTACATGTATATGTCTGTATTTCCCAAATGTCTTGATAGCTTAATATAATTTCATGTTCCAACATTACATGATAACATGAAATACATTAAAAAAATACTGTCACTGCATCAAACATCAAATTTTGAGAAAAGAAAAAGGAGAGAAAATATGTGTACAGGTACATGTATGTGCACTACTTACTTTAATAACACCATTACAAGAAATCACTTGCATTTGCCACGAATAACTTGTGTGCTAAAAAAATATTAACCTTTTTTTCTTTACAATTCTGCCTCATTATATTGTACTTTGGATCAGGAATCAGAGGATTATCATCCGTTAGCTGAGGAAGAATAATACTATTTTGCAAGGTCGCATAAATGATTGCGAGCAAGCACTGCTGAAAAACTGCCATTTCTTTTTGTCTCAGTGCATGGTGAATTAACCCTTTTGAATCCTTCGTGGCATGGATTTCAATTAGATCTTGGCAGCGTTGTCTGCTGTTTTATAGGGGGAAAGGTATTATCATTTGTTCACCTTTGTCAAAGTATTTCCTTTTCTTTTCTCAATCTGGAAGCCCCTGGAGAAAATATCCATTCTTTGTCTCCCTTTTGTCAGTATACAGATGATGTCAGTCAAGGGGCTTTCATGAATTGTCAAGTTGCAGCCAGGTTTTGAAGTTTCTCACAGGAATGTGAACAGTAGAGAGCTGAAGATTCAAGAACTCTGCTATTTGTGTAAAAGTTCATTTTTAATTCAACAGTGACAAAAAGATAAAAGTAAGCAAAAGCAGCGAGCAATCTGCAATCTAGCTGTGGAAAGCTCTAAAGGAACTCTGGAGAGCTGATAAAAAACTAAGAAAATCAGGGAGAATATGCACTAAAATATTGCTTTTATGATAGGAAAAGAATGAAGGGTATTTGTTTCTTTGCACTGAATTCATGATGACTCATTATCAAGGCCTCAGGGGTTATATACATGTACATGTACATGTACATGTACAATTGGAGATCAATCACCTCACTTTGTAAACACACAATGAACTGTATGTTGCTCATAAAATGATGATCTATATCATTAGAAGTACGTACATGTAGGTTATAGGGCATGAAATCCCACAGCCTCTTTTACAGAGCAGAAGGATGAGCAAAACCAACCAGAGATCAGGACCCTGTTTTATAAACACTTGTAATCACTAAGAAGTTGAAATAAGTGTTAAAAGCTACTGAAATTGTGGCATTAGATAGGCTGAGAGCAAATTTGTCATAGATATTTAGCATTCTTTCTTGATCACAAGTTTTATGAAACAGGACCCAGATGATATATTTTGGACGCAATTGTATGTGGTATATATAGAGTCTGAATGGTCCAGACTAGGGTCCCATTTCGATAGGAATCATTATTTAATGAAATCTACAATGGTGATCAATCCAATGGGAGGCTTGACCTTGAAATTGGCACAATGTACAGTATTCAAAGGGTTTATGACTCAACAGTCTGTGGTCCGCTGAGAGCCAGAAGGGCATTAACTTTTAAACTATACATTGTAGGGTGATATTCTTGAAAGCGGACTAACTTTAGGCCATGGTTTAATCCAAGTGGAATGCCAAGTGTCCATATGATTATGTTTTTGAATAATTTGATATGTCCCTAAATTACCATGATAACATAACTATATCATAGTTATATTGTTGTTACTTGTTTATTAATTATGTTATTATATTTCATTTTAATTCAGTGACAGATTAAATTATTCATATGGGCACTTGACGTTACATGCTTTAATAGTCTGTGGATTAAACCATGGACTTAAGTTAGTCTGCTTCCGAGAATACCACCCTTAGAGTTTATAATCCCTGTATGGCTCTCAGCAGTGTAGTAGACTTTAAAAAACACGTTACATACTGTACATGTACATGGAGTTCTGTTAAAGGGGAAGTCCCACCCTGATATTATCTTGGTTTTAATAAAAGCAGAAAAATGAAAGAAACAAACAAGTGAAAGTTTGAGCAATACCTGATTAAAAATATGAGAGTTTTGAATTGGTTAAAGTTGTTATCAGTGAAACTCAAATTGGCAACACTGTGCATTTTTTTGAGCTCCTCTCAAATATGCTCTGTACAGAAAATGTCATAAACTAATTCTCTCAAGATACTTCACGGAGTTGCAAATTTATGTTTGATTCATCAC
Organism: Hemicentrotus pulcherrimus; assembly: GCA_003118195.1. NCBI lineage: Eukaryota > Metazoa > Echinodermata > Echinoidea > Camarodonta > Strongylocentrotidae > Hemicentrotus > Hemicentrotus pulcherrimus. The sequence goes on along the minus strand of BEXV01000146.1, from coordinate 196,357 downwards.
ACCTTCAAATATTCTTAAGTCTTATTTTTGATTGTTTTTGTTTGCTCAAACTTTCATTGCCCTGTTTATCTCATTTTACTGCTTGTATCAAAACCAACCTAATAGTAATACCAGGGTAGACCTCTCCTTTAAACATATACCGGTACATAGATATGTCTGCTCGGTATAATCAGGTATTAAATGTCTATATTTATGGGTTTCTTTTATTTTGATTTACTCATTACCGCACTTCTATTTTTAAAGTATCTGCATTCTTTCTTTCCACTCATGAAGAAACAGTATGAAACCTCTATTAAGGGTCAGAAAGGCTTTAAAATACAGGCCTTAATGCCCTTCTGCCTCTTTCTCTGTCATTCTTAAAGGGATTGTGTAACAATGTTAAATCTGAGATACACGGCCCTACGTGGTATCAGTGTCTGTGATATGGTGTAATATTGAAGCCCTAAAAAAATTGCGCTTCAAAATGATCAAGAAGTGCCTCCAAAAAGTAAAAATCTTTGAGTGACCAGTTTTAGCATACTTGTTTTCCCCAATAGACTGTAGTGTTATGAAAACCGTCAGGCGAACGGTTTTCAATCATAAATATCTTGATAATGAGGCAGGCGATCAGCTTGTAAAAGTCATGGGGTTCCTGACTGACCTAAAGTTTTATAATTATCATTTCATCATGAGCTAAATCCAGAATTTTTGTTTCAGAATCTGAGACAAAGTTACCGGATCCCTTTAAAAGTATAGAACACTAGTACAGCAATGAGGCTGTTGAACAAGAAAGGTACATTGTCATGAATCTTTTTTGTCTATGAAATATTGTGACTTTGTATTAAACTACCAATGCCTCAAGTGGCAATCCAGGCTTGATTGATATTGTGCTGTCATGAAAATTGATATTCATCAATTGATTTTGAAGGTAATTAATCAATGTAATTGTAGGACGTAGCATTTCAAGGGAGCAAAAAGGGGGTGAATAACATGTGATGAGTATTCTTGCTTTATAAGGGAGAACAAGTGGAGAAAAATTGAGGATTTTGAGCATGTACATGTATCAAGACACATTCTCTCATTAGATTGTTCTGGAATGCATGCATTTTCAAGAAATCACATGTTTAATGATGAATTTGTAGCATTGATACAACATTGTGTTTTATATTTAAGTGTTGAATTCTAAACAAATGTCTCCGTAAAAAGTCATAGTAAATATATGTATCGGAGTTCTCAGTATTATATGAAATACATCATGGTGGTATGAATTCACTTTGATTACTCTAATGTGTGAAAACTGGGTTGTGCGTTTGTCTCTTATTTGGACACTTGATACAAGTACTTTGTGAAATCAAATCACTTCAGCCATGGACATGAGATAGCAAAGCTTCAATAAGTGCTTCATAATAATAATAATAATAATGGTGGCTTCTTATATAGCGCACATGTCCGTCACATTGTGACGCTCCTGGCGCTGCCCCGATTATTACCCTGGCTTTAGCAAGGCAGCCTCTTCATCAATGCATTAATGCATCATTACAATGATTTTTTTAACAGTTTTGTAGACAGAACTGTACTTTTTTTTTTACTGTTTGCTAATCTTTTTCTACACTGGGCAACCAAATTTAGTAAGTGTTGAGCACTGCAAACGAAAGAAAGATAATAATTATATTAATGTTATATGTTTTGTTTACCCATGGTAGCCTCCTCAGTATTAATACATTAACTGTTATCTCTGACGGCCCTGCAATCATGATATTACCCCTGCTTTGGCCGAGCTACCTTGAAAAGGCGCTCTAGGACAAGGTCTTTAGGAATTTCTACCTACCCGGTGCATAAGGATGGATAAAGCAGTTTATTCATTCAATTTTTGTTCCTTTCCGTTCCTCTCCCCTCCAGAATGGACAGAACAAGAGTGACGAGCTTATGGCAGCGGAATCCCTGGCCAACCACATGAGGCGCAACAACAGCTTTGTCCAAGACCTCTTCCAAGCTCAGTACCGGTCCTCCCTGACCTGCCCCCACTGTGGCAAGCAGAGCAATACCTTTGACCCCTTCCTCTGCGTGTCTCTGCCCATTCCTCAGCGGACCACCCGAGTGATCATCGTGGTGGTCATCTATGCTGATAGGGACCCGAGAGTGGTCAGGTTTGGGATCGTCCTGGAGACGTCAGGAACTGTGGCTGATCTCAGGTCTACCATTGCCAGTACATGCAGTATAGCAGTAACAAGGGTAAGCAGGTTTTGATTTCTTAGAAGTTTTGTTTAAATTGAATGCCATCAGCATTTCCTGATCAATTTCAATTTCATTTATTTCCACAGATTGATAAAAGACAATATAAATTACAATCAAATATATAAGAAACGAAACAAAAGATTAACTTGCAGAGGGGGTGATAAAAAACAACAGAGTTATGGAGGTACATGCGTACATTCATCACAAGGGTGATCTGACAACTTTTAGGTGTAACAATTCTGGGATTTATTTCATTACTTGCAGTCTTGCATGTACTGTAGGCCTTTATAAGGTTAGGACTTTGGTAGCGTTGTGGTTTTCTGTGAGGTGTATATTTAGTTTTAGGGGTAGGTTAAGGTTTAGTGGTGGGTCCAGGGTTCATATTCGGATCTTGATTTTTTTTTTAGAAATTGACCATTTGGCAGTTTTGCAATCTTCAAAAGAGGATATTAGCTTTAATACTGGTATAATATCCAACATTAAATCCACAGATGAACATAAACCATGAGGTCTTAAAAGTTCACTTCAGAAAGTCTTTTGCAAGGTTGACAATGCAATATGTAGTGCAATTTTGCAAACACTTCCTCCCCTTTCATTATTATGATAATTGCTTTTTGTTGTGTGTGTGTGAGATATGCAAACATGAGAGTTGTATACCAATTCCTTATGTTCTGCTCTGAATCCAAGTTACAAATAATGTTGATGTAGTTCATTACCTTGGTATACCACAACCAATTTAGAATCTATTTAAACTCAATGTCATAACCTAATTCTTTCTTTCTAAATTGTCCATTGTATCATAATTAGCAAGAAAGCTCTCCTGTCATGCAAAATGTACAGATCATGAATTGCACATGTATGGTGATTTTGGCAATATGGCAATATATATGTAAATTGTCAAAAATTTGTTGACTTGTAGCAGTTAATTTTGTCCAGTTGCCAAACGGAAATACTTTCTCAGATATATACTGTATACCAGTATATATATAGCCACTACCAAAGATTGCAGTGTGAGGCTAGTTGGCTTCATTGTACTGAAAAAAAAGACATTTTGGCGAGAAAACAGGAATGCAGAATCAAGAGCTTGCGGAAGTAAAGATATTTGAAGCATGGCTAAGTGGCATCGTAAGGAGTTGCTTCAACACTATTGCCATTGACAGGAAATTAATTTCAAGCACTGCCATATTGTATCTGCGGGAGTTTGTGGGAGTACTCCCGAAGAGTCTTCTTTTCTATGTTATTTAAAAGCCTTAAGTTTTTTAAAATTTACAGTCAAATATATTTGATTGAAATTAATGAATTGCATATATGCGCAATTCCTCTGTCTTATAATATTTAAAGATAAAGTTCTTGAGTTTCTGGAGTCATCAGATTGAAAAGAAATCTGGCCCAGTCTTGGTAAAGTAAAAAGCACTGTACACAGAAAGATGCATACATGTATGGGACTACACAATCATGGGGATAACAAACTGGCCTCATTTCTAAGCTGTTACTTGAGATATTTAGAATATGAAGGCATTTGAAGAAAGCCATTCTTATCAGGGAACATTTTTTTGTCTGATGTTCTTCCACACTTGCATAATAACAATGGTAACGCTCACAATTTATTTTTCACCTCCAAAACATCTCACCTCCCCAGAACTCAAAGGTTGAGTTCTGGGGAGATGAGATGTTTTTTCTGGAGCGAGATTTTGAGGCCCCCCCCCCCTTCCCCCATAGAACTGCTTCTGGCTACAAACATTTACATGTATAGAAGCTAAAGCCCTTGTGAACTGTAACATTCTTGTAAATTTTGTTTCATGTTGTGTTGATAACTCAAAGTCCATGATTATCAGGGCTGTGCTTAAAAAGAGCAATGTCAAATATTCATGACAATGGTTATTGACTATTAAGATGTGATCTGCAGTGAACTTTGTAGTTTGTCCATTGCAAACAACTTGTGTGATTTCCAAGTGCTGATCAAGCAATATGAATGCACTTTTGAATTGCTTTGATATTGTGAAATTATGTGCTATTGTGTGTGGTTGCATTTATTGACATATTTCATCATTATCTCATAAGGTTCTGATAAACTTTGACATTAATGTTCAATAGATGATTCATTCATTAAAGTCTTCTGGATGATTTGTACAACAGTATGCTTTTAAAGATGTCATTACTTTTTGATTTCTGATCTTATCCAGCTCATATCCTCATTTTGAGCTGCCCAATAATACTTGAATTTTTTTTTTTTCCAGCTTCAAATTGGATAACACAGATAGTCATAAATAAACAGGCAGATTAAAAGCGTCCTTCCAGAAGTACAATAAATGGTATAATTGCAGTAATTAGGAACAAGAAAGCCTCTCAAAGCATGGACCAACTACATAGTGCATGCTCAAAGACAAGTATTAAATATTTGACGATAATTAGTCCCAAGTGATTTGTGCAGCCATATCTGAGAAATAGCAAATCTTCTTCCCCATAATTTGAATGGCATTGGGAGGACAAATTTATCTTTCAATTCTCTTTTGACGTTTGGAATTGGTGACACTAGCGGGTTTCTTATGCGGAGAGCCAGAGATACATTAGCAGTTTAGCACATTTCAAACAGGCATTTATAAACACAGAGTTTAAACTCATCCGGCTCTCAACAGATAATATCATCTGCTGGGAGCTGGGAGGGCATTATAACTCCTGATCATTTGCTACAGAGTTAAATCCAATTAAATTCAGTTTTATTTCAAATTTCTTTAGAATCATAAAGTTAAGATGAAACTTCAATTCAGTTTTATTTTTCATCTCTTTAGAATCATAAAGTAACAATGAAAATTCAGTTCAGTCTTATTTTACATCTCTTTAGAATCATAAAGTAGAGATGAAAATTCAATTTAGTTGTATTGTATATCTCTTTAGAATCCCAAAGTAATAATGCAAATTCAATTCAGTTTTATTTTTCATCTCTTTAGAATCATAAAGTAACAATGAAAATTCAATTTAGTTGTATTGTACATGTACATCTCTTTAGAATCCCAAAGTAATAATGCAAATTCAATTCAGTTTTATTTGTTAAATTTAATTCAATTCAGTTTTATTTGTTAAGTTTAATTCAATTCATTTTTATTTCACATATTCACATGTAGCTGATATGCCAAATACAAAATTAAGAATGGAGTGCAGTGGATGTGAGAGATTAGCATGGGTCATTGGCCTGCCCAGGCTAATCCCCTGTTTGACTACACTTTAAATGAGATTGATATGATTAAAGTGAGTAAATTATATTATATTTAATTCAATTGAAAGTAAGAGTAGAAATAGAATACATGAAAAACTTAATACCTTTCTGGCTCTCAGCAGATGATACATCATATAATTTACTCTATATACAGAATATTTGCACAATTATTCAACCCCAACACCAAAATGGGTATTGTGTATTGTCTGTTTGGAGCCATAAGGGTGTTGACTCTTCATTAGGTTACAATATATGAATTAACGCCCTTCTGGCTCCAAACAGACGAAGCACCTCAAAGTCATTGGTGAGTCTTTGCACATCCGTATGATGCACTAATGACAACAATATTCTCATCAATGTTACCGGCAGCGAAGTTCCCCCCTCTCAATTTAATCTTGCGTCGCGCAGAGTGCGTTGTCGTCGCTGCCACAGTCATGATGTACATGTAGTGCTCTTCTGTATGCAGATTGTCGCTCAGTTATTCCCTTGATTACCTCTCATGCCAGGGATAACCAAAGTGATCCTCAGGCTAGGACGATCATGCTCCCAATCAAATATAGATGGCTTGGGAAAAAAGATTTTTAAATATGACCGAGTATTGTAGGTTAAGAAAATGCGGAGGGAGTTCTAGATTGCCGAAAGGAATTTTGTTGTTGTTGTTGGAGGGATGGTAGTAGTGTGTTGTTTGAGAGAGATATTGTTACTGTAGTAGCGTATATGCTGTTTATACAGACTTTGCAGGTTCCCCTCAGATTTGTTTTAAAACAATGATAGGAACATGTAAGAAAGGACTACATTTTATATATTATAGAGAAGAATAAATTGTCATTATTTATGATAGGTACCACTTGAAATATATTTAACTATTTAACAAAAGTGAAATGACATAAAAGTACTTTTCACAAGAGTACAACAGGATTAAAACAGAAAACAAAATTTGAAGGAAGAAAATTATGAATTATAAGCTGACCCTGCTACAAGATTATCATTTTTTTGTTTAAATATTTGTTTCTCCTAAATTTGATACATTCATATCTTATGAAGATGCAATCATAGTGAATGACATCTGGACTGTTCATTTTGATATGCCAGGCAGATAAAGGTGTTATAAAATGATTATGTTATATCTGGTGATATCCTTTATTAACAAGCAGTTCTTATCCTGTATCCTTAGGGATTTTTTTTTCCTTTCAAGTATCATTCTACAGAGTCTCTTCTGCTTTAAAAGACAGAAAGCATTTGGTGGAGAACTGCTACTTTAATCATACAGACTCTGTAAAATGATTTTGTGTAATCAACAAAACAAAGTAATAAACATTTGGAAGATGAAATGTACATCAGCAGTACTCTCACATACCATCAACTTTGTGAAGTGTTTCTAGTACACCTCAGCTAGAGTACATGTATATATCACACTGTATTCATGCAGCATATTCAGTTCTGGTGTCACAGCTAACTGGGGAAATAATGAGAAGGGCAGAAAAAATTGCTTTATGCATTTTGGTCTCCATGTCATATCATTCTAGCATGATTGACACAAGAATGAATGTTTGATGAACACAAGCCAGCTCCTGTTAGTGGCAAACCGTCTGGAGTGAGGCGAGGGAAGGGTGTCAAAACCAATCCCAGATGGGGGGAACATGTGTGAAGAATGCCGGGGTAAAAATAACATGCAAGCTAAAAGATGTGTAGAAGTCGGCATCGGTCCCAGGTGTGTTCATACGTCTGCGGTTCGACCGACACCAGCTGTGGACAGTTCACGGTGAAAAATTGTAAAATCAATTTAGAGCGAACTGGCTTCCGGGTGCTTGAATGATGCAGGTATTGGGATGCAGAAAAGGGGGGAGGTATTTAGGATGCGTGTGTGTGTGTGTGTGTGTGGGAAGTTGTAACTAAATTTAGATGGACGGTGTATGAGGAGAAACATGACAAGTGAATCAGTATGGATTGAAATGGGTCGTTCATCAGGCTGTTAACCGTTCACTGGACTTTCTTTACTTGCCTTGGGGCTGATTTGGCAATCCCTTGTGAGGTGATAAAAGTGATGATCCCTGTATTGATAAACAGTGTCCCCGATAGCTTGTTCAGACTATAGAAAATTGATATGAAAATTGCTTTAAGAAACGTTGTTTAAAGAATCATCCTATAGCAAAAAGGGCATACATATGACACCATCTTATACAGAAACTAGTTTGGAAGTGGTCAAGTGACATGACAGCTAGCCAACCATCAGTGCGTGCTCATGAAGAGCCCCTCCCAAATATGTACGATCTTAAAGGCTTGAAGGATTTGATGTTCAGACTAAATTTGAACCCTGATTCTTTATCAAGGTTCATTTGAAACAATGCTCATACACACATCTTGCTTTGTCATATACCTACATGTATGTCGTTTCTTTATACGACGTTCACAATTAAAAACAAGTTAGTAGTATTAAAGTATTGTAGCTTATTTATTCTTGTGTAGAGCTATACAAGAATTCCGGTTGTCTGAAAGTGGGGTAGAACGTAGCTCGATGTCGAAGGCTCGGAGTATGATCCCCCTGAGTCATTTACACTCTATTTGTATTCTAGATCTGTTTCAAATCAAGGAAGATGTCTGCAGACTATCCTGTGTTTTATTAAGTGTTTTCTGTTTTGTGCATGTTCACTCCATGTTTTCTCATGCATAATTGATTCTTGGTGAACTAACCCATTAGATGGTTATGGATACATGGATATTTGTTTTCCTTTAGATGAATTAAATGTTTCATAAATCTATTATTTGTTGGAAAGGAGATTTTCAAGCAGTTATATATGATTATGATCTATTAACTCTTTATTTGCTTTGTTTGCCTTGCTGCATGATCGCTTGTTTGCCATATGTATATTTTTACACAAAATAATAGGCACCAATTGACAGAGTGATTACTTTGTGCAACACAATGACTTTCCCAAATTAGTCATTTCAAGTCTTGATTAACTCCCTAACAACTCTTTTAACATTGGTATAGATTAATCTTGCACTGGAAACAGATAAATGATGTTGAAGCTTTAAATATTCTATTCCTTGCTAAATATAATGTGGCACAAGAAGACTATTTGTGTGGTATATAAAGAGTTAAAATAAATATCTGTTGTCTTGCTTTTCCTCATTTTCTATTTTGGGGTGCATGGAGAAGAAAAGTGTCATAAAATGGTAATGCGAAATTATTATTTTAAAGAAAAATCATCAGGTCTGTGTCTGAAATATTTTTCTTTTTTAATTCTAAGAATCTAAGAACATTCTTAAATCTTTAAAGTCATAATGATATCAACATGAGCTTTTTATCCTCGAATTAACTAAAAGAGAGTTCACCTTGAATTTTTGAACACAGATAACCAGCTGCAGAACAATTCCCATGTTCCAAAATTTATGTAACCTTTGTCGATACCAGAGAATTACTGCCGACCAGCTGATGATTATGATGTCTTTAACATTCAGAGCTTAAGGTTAGTCTTATGCTGGGGTTAGAGACGTCAGATCATTGCACTCGTTTAGCTCTATTATTCATGCTTGATTTCCCCTGACAGAAAAAAAAGAGGAACAAAAAGAGGAGAATTTACCTGCCGTGTTGCCCCGAGGCTATTTCTGCAGAGTTTTGATAAAGAGTAGGTTAAGTTTAATATGGTATCTAAAGGTTGAAATAATCTTGCGAGCGTTCTCATTTTTTTAATGCCAGTTTGGAGAAAAAAGTTGTCGTATTAGAAATACTCCTTGAAAAAGAATGCCATTCTAAGTCCTTATTCTTAAAAATGAGACATGAAATTGCAGAAGTGTTTGGACCAATAAGTCATGACACATCTGTGTTTAGTCCCATATACCAATTTCCCTGTGCTATGTATGTGGTTTTCATTAAGATTGAAGCAATTTCTTATCTATGAATAGACCATAATCAATCTTATCCAATTGGTTCCGCCTTCCAGACAGTTTCTTTCACTGTGCAGTCAAATAACCAGAACTCATCTACATCTTTCATATATTAGGATCAATAGATTTGAAAGTAGTATTACTTAGATTGGTTTTCATTTTAATATGAAAAGAAAAAGATATAAGCTGTACAGGTGTTGGAGCACTGCTTGTTTATAATCTTGAAAATTGGTAATTTGCATTGGTGAGGGGGAGATGAGGACTTCCAACACGAAGTGAACAAGGAAAGAATAGATTCCTATTGCATGATCCTTCAAGTTCTAATTACATGTATATCGCCTGCTTGAAATCTTGAGATGCAGAAGGGGGTAACTCAATACAGGATTTCATTCTTCTATAAGATTTTTTTGGCTTTTTGTTTGTTTTTGGAGGGGGAACAAATATTCTGTATTTCAACAAGAGGATGTCAATTTAAACCCAAAGTGGGTAATATTTACAAGATCCTTCAAAGATCATTTTTGTTCAAATGTTTTTAATTGAATTGCAAAAATGAAGTACCATAATGTCCCTGTGGTTCTCAATAGAGAAGATCACCTGCTGAGTGCCAGAAGGCCGGGCATGAACTCACATCCAATCCATCGGCATAGAGCTAATGCCCTTCTGGCTCTAAACAGACAATTAAATGACCTCTTGGCAGTTCTATGACCTCGGTCACGACGTAATTCTGCTTGTGATGTATGTTGGAGGTGCCGAGGGGGGATTCATGCCGGTGACAATGTGGTCTGGAGAACTGCTGGAAACCCATGTTCTCATCTGCGTCATGTGCTTCCAAGCTCCAGTCTCTCAAGATGTTTAACAGGTTCTACTCTTTCTGTAATTGAAGAATAATCCATGTGCCACAAGCGATGAATGAGCACTGGGTTGCTATTTAAGGAAGATGTTTGCGCTACTACAGTGTCTTGTGACGTAGTTTAGTGGGAACATTTCTTTTTTTGACTGTTAATGTTCCCAGGAAGCATTACCAAGTAGATTATAAGAATCCAAATCGAGCCGTTCTAGTTTTGTTCATATCAAAGAGCATAGATGCTCCTGCTTTCTTGTCTTTTATTGAAGTACCGAAATCCTCCATCAGCATAAAGGTTGATAAACATGGACCATAAAACAGTCTGCAAAATGATATCAGAGAGAATTGAGACTAAAAAGAGAAATTTGAATATTCAATTTGTTATTCCCAGTAATGAGGCAGATCCTTTTCTTTAAAAAGAATAAAGAAATATAAGAAATAAAAAAGGGTCCAAAATATTTCTTCTTGAATCGCACTAAAATATCAATTGCTCCCAATATAAAGCTATACCAAAACTGAAATTACCCAACAGAGCGGCCTGTAAGCTGTTGAGATTGTATATATGTAATATGGAAGGGGGAGGGGCTGGGGCTGGGGCTGGGGGCTGGGGGAGGGGGGTACTCAAGGTGTGAACGAGAGCCCACCATCTCTTTTGATTGGCAGTCATGTGTCTAGCCAGATTAGGAAGAGAGATGTGACACCACAGCGAGTTTAGTGTTTCACAGAGCCTAGCATTGATTGCAATCTCTCATGGAGGGTTCATGTTTATTGCCCTGATTGGAAGGGGACCATGGTGGAGGTAGCAAAGGGCTTCTGATCAACCTGTCAGTTGGTAAAAGCTTCCATTTTTCAGGGACGGTGGTGCTTTCTAAACACAGCAATAATTTCTTGGAGATTTTGTTAATTTAGATGACATCATCTGTTTGTTCATCACACAATCGCAACTCCTTTTGAAAAATATAATGTACAATAGAGTATCAAAATTTAAGTTTGTTTTTTTAAAGTAGCTGCGATCATGTCTCATGTTCGGTCACTACACACCCGTCATTACCGAAGATATACATCTAACGTGTGGTTTCCTTGCAATCTATTTTCATTTATTGTTTTCACTTTGCTAATTGTTTACCTACAAATGTAATTCATGATAATATATTTTAAATCAGGCCAGTGTTTCTAGAACAGTGTTTCTCAAAATCACCAGAATTGAAGCTTTGAGAAAGCTCACCGCTAAATTCACAGAGAAAAATCCAATTGTGAAATCTGATTTTAGAAAAGCATGCGCTTTTACAGTAGATGAAATTGCTATTTCAATAATAGAAACGTGATTTCCATGAAAAAAACCTGAATAATGCAGTGTTTTTAATTTACCCGGTAGTACATGTTTATATGTATCTAGAGGAAAACATGTATTGAGTGCCAGAAAGATGTAACCCTATGTTCAAATATATGAGTTATTGCGTGCTACATGTAGCTCTCAGCAGGCAGAATGCCTTTCATTGTTTCTCTCGTTATGGTGACGTACATGGATTTTTCTCAAGCAATTATCTGGCACTTTCTTGCTCTCGGGTGATGATTTTTCTCAATAAGGCATGTTTTTGTATTTTTTTTTTTTTTTGTTTGTTACTGCTTTGAAGTTATGATGTAAACATTTATTTATGTATGATATAAACTCACATTTTTAGTCTTTAGACTTTTTGACGAAATTGAATTCAACTTAATTTGAATTGAATCGAAAAAAAAATTTCCACTACAGGTTCATGCCACTGCAGAGCTTTAGCTCATTTAGGGGTGTGTGTTATATTTGCAGGGGTAGTTTGCTCAATTTGAATCAATCGCAAACTAATTCAATTCCAAATTGTCACATTGCCACCTCTGAACCAACAAGTAAAGCAGCTCTGTTGACATTAATCACGGTTCAAATACAAGGTCTGCTTTCTCACACACAGCCTTCTGATTGAAACCCCAAGACATTTGTTGAACTAACGCAAACTTGATCATATTGTGAACGAAAGTATAATTTGCCATTCACCAGTATAAATCCAAAAGTGAATGTATGCATGTACTCCCTATCCGTAATTTGGGATGCATAGCTATTTGTTCTCTTCATATTACTACAGTGCCAGGTAATACCATCAGTGCCATAAAATAAGCTTTGATCATACAAATTTTTGAAAAATGTAGTAGGCAAGGTAGATTCCTATTTTCCAAGGTTTAAAGGTAGTGTATCCCTTTTGCAGCCATCATCAAAGTCTGTAGAACTTTGCAGGAATTAGGAGTATATCATGCAGGTCCTATCCTTAAAATGTAAACGTTTAACAGTTTATAGCAGTGACCAAGTTATGCAAGGGAAACCGTTTAATCTCTAGACTTTACTGTCAGACACTGTTGAGTGAGTGACTGACTGACTTTTGAAAATTTTTTAATAACATAGATAACATAAGCTGTAAAGGGTACATTGTCATTTTCAAATTACTAATGATGACCAGAATTAAACTTATTGAGTCTTTACCCAGCACAAAAGATACAACTTTGTGGTACAAGGGTCTGAAAATCAGACTACTGTACCTTCTAGGTGTATTTTTCGCTAAGCTCTTTGAAAATTCCTAACGGTCGATACAATTCCACATACAGTAGGTAGAGGCACTTACCAGATCTAATCTTTTAAGAGGAGTTTTTAGCTGGTATTATCTTTTGTTTACCTTAGGATTTACATAATTTTATATTTTCAGCCTGCAAAAGGGACAGATTATTCCTTTAAATTGCATGTCTATAGTAGATATGAAGTTCTTCACATAAATCATGAATATTTTGCCATTTGAAATCTAAGTGCACATTTAGATATGCCGTGTGTTACTATGATACTAAAGATATTTTTTTCTTCAAGTATAAATGTTAAGCTATAAGATGACAGCATTGATCCTGCATTACAGGTTTACATGTTTAAAGTAGATAATTGGTTAAATGAACGATAGAACTTGTAGCATGCTGACTGGCTTAATCAGTGCATGTTTTGAAGGAAAGTCCAATGCTATGATTTCCTAGAAATATTCTCTTGCAAATGATATTTGGTAGTTAACAAGCTAGCAATTTTTGTGATTTAAGTTAAATAAATAGATATCAAATATCTAATATTAAAACAGAATAATGCTTATGAAACTAGCAACAAAAAATTAATGTATCAAGATCATTGCTTAAATACTTTTGAAAACTGGTAAACGGGAAACGTCTAGTATAATGTTGTGATTCAAAAAAAGGAAACATTTGAACTGATTTATAGCCATTTAGCTGATATTGATGCGTGGCAATGACCAGGGTTGCACTTTTGAGGTCAAAGGTCATGATATAACCCTTCAGAGTATCTTCCTGTATAGTTCAATCCCCTTAGCCAATATTTGCAAAGCTCTTTAGTTGATAAACTTTGTAGCCTCTTGTTTTAACAAGAATTTGCAAATTAAGATGACAAGTAGAGTGGTTATCCCAGTGTTGTGTTTACAAAGGTGACATCCTTTTTTATGAGGTCTTTTTGTGTGATAGAAAAGTTGTGGATGGAATGTATCGCTCAAACTCAGTTGTTTTTTGTCTACGTATAAATCAATGAAATAAACGCATATACAATATTCATTCCATAATAACTCTGTAAAAAATTGGTATTGTCTAATAAACTGGATTTATTCATGAAATGTTCGTGAATTTTTTGTTTTGGGTGTGAATTACAAAATCATATTTTGTAGGTTTAAATTGCTTAGAGCCAGGAGAATGTGAACTACATACTTGCACAGAGAATTGATGCTCTTTAGGCGTTCTACAGACGGTACATTACTCCAGGATCTAATAACCAACTTTCATTTTTTAAATTTCCTGAATGTTCACATTTTCAAGTAAACGGCAGCTCCATAAAATGCAAGTGCTCATTGAAGCATGATCTTCAAAGATTATTGCCTTTGTAAGAAATAAGGCTAAGTTTCATTGCAATTTGTTAAAAATCAAAGTCATCATTTTTTATTTTTCATGTAAGTAGGGAAAAGGGTAATATAGGCCTAATGTTTTTCCTTGTATTTGGGATGTGAATGTATGATTTGCCTAGTTTTACCGAGGAAAATGATTAAGAACTAGACTAATGCAATGGCCATCTTTGGATGAAATCACAATTTCTTATAAATTTACATGTGGTAAATTGGGCCTCTCCTCCCCATGTCTTCATTTTAATGATCAAACAAGAAATTAACCTAGTTTACTCAGAACTCTTTAATATGAATCAGGCATTCCTCGTTTTAAGCGCGGTAATTTGGATATCAATAAATATTTTGTATTAAAGCAGTATTACTGTTACAGTAACTCGCAGACATGTATATTGAACAGAACTCTAATGGGGAAAAAGCATGTTCACACTATCATGCATGGAGAGCACGTTTTTGTCTGCATTTAGTCATCTAACCATTTAAGTTATTTGATATACTCTAAAGTGTTCATCATACGTACATGTATATTAAACAGAACTCTAATGGGGAAAAAGCATGTTCACACTAGCATGTACATGTACAGAGAGCACTTTTTTCTGCTTTTAGTCATCAAACCACTTACGGTATATGATTAGTGTTCATCATATGTATACATGTATAGGAACCTTTTGCTATTGTGAAATTCAATACCAATTTTTTTTTTTTTTGTGAGACTAAGATTGTGCATGTGACATGTGTCACCTTGTAGTCCAGAAGTTGTTTGTTCAAGCATGATAATGATCTTCAAGTGCCTACTTATTAAGATTATTAGAACTACTTGTGACTGGTTTCAAAACAAAAATTGTGATGCTTGATGAAATGTGTATGGGTTGTTGGTTTTTCTGTGTGCTCTTGCCAAATGTGTAATTGTCATGATTTAGCAGAAAACAGAGTGCACCTTTTGGGTATACTTGGGTTCTTTCTCTACATTTTTTCATGAACTTGTATACATGTACCAAGTTTAAATTAAATTTAGTGACTGTATCCCCCTCCCCCCGCAAAAAAATTAATAAATTTGTTATAAATATATATATTACATGAAACATATGGTATCTGTATTGTTGTCAATTAATATTACAATGTCATTGCTCCCAACATCTACTGGTCACAATATCTTTATATACATTGTAATCATTAATTCAGATTGACTTCCAGACAGTTCCTCATTGCCTCAACCCAACATTATCCCTGATTATCATAATTCTTTGTATGTAGGAATTAAGAATAACAATTTCTAAAGGAATCTATTCCCTTATGGATCCCAAGCAGACAATTTAATTGATTTAATTTAAATATCTAAATGATTGATATTTCAGAATAATGTCCAGACAGTTTCTCCCAAAATGCAGTGTTGCTACATGTATCACATCCCCAACATTATAGTTCATATGAAGCCTCTTTCAGAAGAGTGAAATAATAATGCTGAAAAGGTCAATTACTTAAAAGGAGTTTAAATGCCCTTGCGGTTTCAGCAGATGAAATATAATTGCATAGTAATTCAGAATTACTTCCAGATAGTTTCTTTTGAAATATCATGTAATTTCTGATAGCTGACAGTACCTTTCATAATAAATATGATTTGTATGAAGCCTCTTTCATCTGCAATCACAGCGATTAAAAATTATGTTGAAAAGATCAAACATTTTAAAGGCAGGCAGATGATACATTGTATTCAAATAATATATTTTAAATATTTAAATGAGCAATATTTTGGGGTAACTTCCAGACAGTTTGTCTCCTTATTCTGTCACTGTAGCTGGTTCCCTATATTACCTCTGATATTATAAAGTCTTGTATGCTGACAACTCAGGGGGACTGATGAATGATGCTGAAATCAGAATTCAGAATAACTTCCAATTTGTTTCTCAGAATGTAATTGTCATTGAGCTACTACCCAACATTGACTTCTGGTCATACAATTGTATTGTAAAAGAAACGTTGTGGAATCGATCAGAAAAGGTTGATCATCTAGCATATAAGTATGTGTGTACTGCCAGGTTCTGGAATCAACAAAATGATAACAAATTTGGCCCAGTCTCTGTAAAGTTACAAGCGCTGTACAGAGAGATGTATATGGGACTTCACAAACATGTGGCATAAAAATTTGTCCCAATTTTTATGATGTTACATGCCATATTTAGAATATTATGGCATTTAAAGAGCCATGCTTTTCAGGAAACATTTTTTATCTGATGTTTTTCCCCACTTGCATAAAACAATGATAAAGCTCACATTTCATTTTCACCTTCCCCAGAACTCAACCTTCTCTTTAAATAAAGAATGATTTATAATGATGAAGAGATCATATTTTGCCCTAGGAAAGAGGGCAGAACCAGCCTATTAATGACCAGTCGATTATCATAGCACTCTATAAGATTACATTAGCATCCATAATTATACTCTTTTAAGAGAGCAATTATGGAGATGGTTTGTGCCTGACGGTTGATTACAATAAAGAGAGGGAGACTATAATTTGTAGAGCAATTTGATGTAATTTCTTGAAGTTGACATTTTCTTTGAAATGAAATGAAAAGCAATTGATTAAAGGAGCTACAAGATATTTTTGAATAGAATTATAATCATAATACAGTCAAACCTGTCTATAATGACCGCCCAAGGGAAACACAAAAAGTGGTCTTTGAAGACAGGTTCCTCTAGCACATGTTTCAATGAGAAAACATTTTCAAGGAAAACAAAAAGTGTGGTCTTTGTAGACAGGTGGTCACTAAAGAAGATTTGATTGTACCCTCAACTCTGGACCAAACACTATACATTTACCGATTTACTAATCGCAGACCCAGCCCTAACCATAATTCTGTATCTTTGACAAAATAAAGCTTGAGCTTGAAGCAAATGTTGTTTCCAGAGCTCGGTATGTTTCGTCCACATACATTACAGTGTGTTTCTCATTTTGGTGGCATGCTTGAATTCCACGTCATGCTGAAACTTGTGAAGTACTTGTATGAAGTCTTATAGTTATACCGTACTCTTAATCAGCTGTTAATTTTTTAATCACTTGAGAGAACTTTGAAGTTGACACTCCAAGGGTTACTTTGTCATCCAATGCAAGGGTCACTCAACTGACGAAGACACGTTTGGTCCCCAAGGTTTTCTTTTGTTCCAATCCTGTGTTATCATTCAACTTTGATGCCCCGATTTCAGCTTAGAGAGATAGCTAGGCTCAACAAGTATTTACTTATTTATAAGAGAGTTCACCCGAACTCAAATTACTGTAGATATATTAAGACCTAGTACCGTACTTTAACAAGTCAGTGACCATTCTATTTTAATTTCAGGTGTTTCAAGTTTGTGATACGTTTTCAAAAAGAAACAGTTCCTGCATTGAACTTGGCTGGATTCAAATAATTGTTTCCATTTTGATCCTGTTGTGTGAATAATGATTCAAGATTCAAGATTTAAGATTTTATTGTCCATAATGTAATACAGAAAAGTGTTTTCCATTGGTGTAATATGTAATATATTAAACATAAGACAAGAACATGGTGTCGTCTGCTGAAAGCCAGAGGGGAGTCAAGGCTCTATAAAGAAAAAGTCTGGTCCTCCGGCCTTCAGCACAAAACATAACAAGACAGTTATCCATAGCAAGAATTTTAAATACAATTCTGAATCACATCATGAATAAATTCAGGTATGAATATAAATGTGAATATGAAAGTAGAATAGAAGCAGCATCACAATCGAAATACGAGCAGAAAGAGAAAGGAAAAGACAGCTCAAGCTTGAAGGACTGATAAAAGAGAGAAATANGTAAAATATCTCGTTTTTTTGACGTCTTGTGGCTATTTCTGTACTGTAAACATGTATCTTTGTAACGTGACCATAACCTGGATCTGTTTTATGGTACTATTTGTCTCCCGTTTCTTGGGAACCCAATGTAATGATGTACCTTTCCAGCAGACAGCGATTAAATATGACCGACAGTATTTGTTACATCTCGCTGAAGCACCCGCGTCGAGTACTACTCCGCCGGATCTCCCCGAGTGGATACCGACTAGAGATGACCAACTTTCGCCTGAACAAACACGAAAGCGAGGTAAGTGGGGCGGTGTAAGACAAAGAGTGCCAAAAAGGGGACACCGACCCCCTCTCCCGTCTATTACCCTTAGCAACGTGAGATCCCTAAGTAATAAGATGGATGAATTACGTGCTAATATCAGATATAATAATGAATTTCGGAATACGAGTCTCATCTGTCTGACTGAAACGTGGTTGACTTCTGACATTTCTACAAACACCATTGATATACCCGGTTTTGGTGTTGTGAGACATGATCGCTCCTACGAATCATCGAATAAATCAAAAGGGGGAGGACTGTGTGTGTTCTTCAACAAGCAGTGGTGTAACAATGCCAAAATCAGATGCTCAATATGTTCTGAAAACTTGGAATTACTGTGTGTCTCATTCCGGCCTTTTTACCTCCCGCGGGAATTTACACAATTACATGTTTTCGTGGTTTATATTCCCCCCGATGCCGACGCAGGTATGGCTTCTACCATGATACAGACGAAGATTAATGAGATGGAGGACCAGGCCCCTGATTCCCCCAAAATTGTCCTGGGGGATTTCAACCATTGTCGGCTGGAGGACACTATGCCCCATTATCACCAGCATATCGATATACCTACACGAGGTGGAAATATTCTAGACCGTTGTTATAGCTCAATAGAAAACGCATTCAAAGCTATTACACGACCACCACTTGGACGTTCCGATCACAATGTGATCCACCTTCTGCCAAAATACAAACAAAAGCTAAAACGAGAAAAAACGGTTAAAAAACCCGTCCGTGTTTGGAATGTTAAGTCAACTGAAGATTTGCAGACAGCCTTTGACATCACAGACTGGGAATTGTTCTTTGGTTCTTGTAAGAACATTGATAAGATCACAGACACAATTAATAGTTACGTCATGTTCTGTGAGAGCCTTCACATTCAGTCAAAAACTGTTACTATCTACCCTAACAATAAACCATGGATAAATTCTGAGCTAATTTCGATCATGCGCAAGAAAAGGGCTGCCTTTGACCGCGATGATTTTGAGCAGGTTAGAGATCTGAATGAAAAACTAAAGAATGCAATCAATCGGGCGAAAAGATGCTACAAAGAAAAGCTTGAAAGCTGCTTCGAGAATAATAACTCAAAAGGAGCATGGAAATGTTTAGAAACCATGACTGATTATAAAAGAAGAGAAAATGCATTTGTTAACATTGATGATCCAAAACAAAAAGCTGATCAATTAAATGTTTTCTATTGCCGATTTGACAAACACGACTTTCATGATACTATCAAGGAGCAGGAAGTATTGCTCCGATCAATGAATGACCAGCCGATCTCGATCGATGAGCAAGAGGTACGAAGGCTGTTCAAAGCTGTGAACCCCCAAAAGGCTAATGGCCCAGATGGTATTAGAGGTCGAGTGATGAAAACGTGCGCCAGCCAACTGGCTTTCCCGTATACGGCGTTGTTCCAGATGTCCGTCGACCAATGCAAAATCCCGGCATGCTGGAAATCATCCGTCATCACTCCAGTAGCCAAGAAACCCCGCCCTACAGAAGACAACGACTTTCGACCAATAGCGTTAACGTCGATTGTCATGAAATGCCTTGAGAGAATTGTCTTAAGAAATCTCATTGGACCGATTCGCTCTATTATTGACCCCCTTCAATTTGCATATCAACCGCAGAGGTGTGCGAATGATGCCGTTCTTTCTTTTGTGCACACGCTACAAGAACATTTGGACACACCGAGACGTTACGCAAGGGCATTGTTCGTTGACTTTTCATCAGCCTTCAACACGATGCAACCGCACCGTCTTATAGAGAAGCTGTTGCATCTGAAAGTGAAACCGTCTCTTATTTTGTGGATAACGGACTTTCTCCTCACGAGAAGCCAGAGAGTGAGAGTAAACAACATTTTATCCGAACCACTGCACACCAACACCGGATCACCCCAGGGTTGTGTACTTTCTCCGATTATTTTCATTCTATATACTAATGACTGTCTATCCTATTTTAACAATGTTCATACGTTCAAGTATGCAGACGATACTGCCATATTAGGGCTGATTAGAAATGGTGAAAAGGATTACAGAGATTGTGTAGATAACTTCAACTCATGGTGTGTGGAAAACTATCTAGAACTGAATGTGCAGAAAACCAAAGAGATCCTGTTTGATTTTAGGATCAAAGTAGAAAGCAAACCAAGTGACCACCCTGTAAGCATTAAAGGGCAAGATATTGAAATTGTTACTTCATACAAATATTTGGGTACAAACATTGACAATGAACTGGTCTGGAATGGGCATACAAAAGCCCTCGCAACAAAAGGGAGCCAGCGAATGCACTTTCTGCGAAAGCTGCGTTCATACCATGTTGATAGGACCATACTGTCACTTTTTTATCGGTCCGTAGTTGAAAGTATAATGACCTATGATTCCGTAGTGTGGTACAATAGTGCTAGAAAGAAAGACCAAGGAAAACTCAAAACCATTGTCAAACAAGCAGCCAAAATAATAGATAGACCAATGGTTTTTGATGAGATTTGCAGAGA